>CAUYSK010074234.1:0-49615 GCA_963575035.1 Avahi laniger | reverse complement strand
TGGAAAGGGCTGGAATACATTCTACTAAGTGAAGTATCCCAAGAATGGAAGAACAAGCACCACATGTACTCACCATCAAATTGGTATTAGCTGATCAACACATAAGTGCACATATAAGAATAACATGTATTAGATGTTGGGAGGGGGAGGGGAGAGGGGAAGGAGGGAAGGGCATATGCACAAACAATGAGTGCGATGCACACCTCCAGGGGAATGGACACACTTGAAGCCCGGACTTGGGGGAGAGGGAGGGCAAGGGCATCATACATAACCTAATCATCTGTACCCCCATAATATGCTGAAATAAAAAAAATAAAAAATAAAAAAAAACTAGAGAATGGATTCCATCCATAAAGCATATCACAGTAGCTGAAGGCAACTGAATAACCGAAAGTGCTACCCTCAACCCCTTGGGGTTGTGGAACTCCCACTCTTCTCTCAGGGCAATTAAACAACTGTGTGGGAACTAGCCGAGGGTGTCAGGGTCAGTCTATATGTTATATTATATTGATAAGGATTAAGGGTCAGTCTATATGTTATATTATATTGGTAAGAATTAATTTCCTTCTCTCATATATATATATATATATATATATATATATATTATAGCTCCCCTGTGTTTTTTTTTCTGTACCCCAGTGGATTGTCTTACATGCTTACTTGATAGACCACTGACCTGTAGTATGTAGCACTTTCTGTACCCATCACCGTAATGTTCAACAAATATTTGATTTGAGGGAAAATTGTGTATCCCCAATCACAATTTCTAGAAAATTTTTTAGCTCACTAGTGTTATAAAGAATTCTATTAAAGAAAAAATGAAGAGTATAAAAAAAAAAGATGTTGTCAGACACCTGTTTACCTCTGCAACAAATCCCATGCCTTTCTCTTTGATATGGACATGATTGTGAACATTCCACATCTGTTAATGTCCACAGCATTTCAACAGGAAGCTCCAAACGTGAAATGAATTCCACAAAGTTCCATGAATTTCCCTCACCGAGAGTCCCAGATTGGGCAAGTTCTCTCCCAAAAAAATTGTTATCTTCTAAAATTCTAGCATTTCGACAAGATCCTTTTCCTAAATATTTAGTGACCCAACTTAACTGTTTCTTGCAAGATGCTGTTAAACCAATGAGCTAAATATACTAATAAAATAGAACCCTAGTCTCTAAATACTGATTTAATAATCAAAACTATCCCTTCTTTTCTAAAGCTCGGTGTAAAGAGAAACTGAACTGTATGTTATGTAGTCTACAATTTTATATTTTTTAAGGTCGTTTTTAAAAGAACTTGCTTCAAACCTTTTTTCCAAAGACAAGCCTTTTCCATTTCTGTGATCACCAGGACATTGCAGGAGGTTGCTCGGCAAACTGAGCAGTGCAGACTCGGATGCTGTGTTGGAGGGTCCCAGGAGCACTGCCAAGAAGACAGCACGCTGCAGAAGTGGCTGAGGGGTTGTGAACAAAGTTGCCTGTGAGATAAGAAAATTGTGCAAGAGTTGGACTCCCGCAGTGAGGGGTTTGATCTTTGTGATCATAATATCAAAGGCAGTGGTTCTACATTTTTAAAGGGGCACAAGGGAAACTCTATCTGAGAAGCAATGAGCTGCCAGCATGACTGGCTTTCTGGAAGAGAGTTCTGCAGTGGAGTGAAGTGTTCCCAGGTCTAGACGTGTGGGTGACAAGCACAGCGATGGAAAATGGCAGGCTGAAACAGAGAAGTCCAAGGCATATTTTTAAAAAAGAACATTTGACAGGGGAGAAATTTGGCCTAGACCTTCCAAAAATGCAATGAACTTTTTTTAAAAAATGTAACTCAGATATAAAACAAGACTTTTATTCTCTAGTCAGGGATAAATTATTATTGATTTGTTGTCTTTCTGGAGTCTCCAGGTAGATAGGCAGAAAAATCTGGTGTATGTAAGAAAGCAATCCTGGTACGTGCACATTACCAACCAAATCTCCTCCAGGGCTATTTTCACCAGTGCTAGGCTGGGCGTCCTGACACTTGGTCTCTTTCATGTGTTCCTTACTGTCTGCTCCTACAGTCTGAATTCTTTTTATTATTATTATTATTATTATTATTATTTCAGCATATTACGGAGGCACAAATGTTTAGGTTACATATATTGCCTTCGCCCCACCCGAGTCAGAGCTTCAAGCATGTCCATCCCCCAGACGTTATACAACCTCTGTGGAAAGTAACATGGAGATACCTCAACTCCAAATTTGCTGTGTCCAGCCACCCTGGCCTTCTCTATGTTCTTTGTTTTTTTCTCATTCCTACCTCAGGACTTTTGTGCCAGTGGTTTTCTTCTACCTGAAAACTATTCTCCCTCATTACTTTTTTAATCAGGTCTGAAATTAAATATCACCTCCTCTAAAAGTTTTCTCTGCTACTCTATCTAATGTTACATCTCACCCAAAACACTAATTTTTCTTTATCAAATAAAATGTTTTTACAAAAATAAATTCCCTATTGTTATTTTCCTTATGTTTGTCTGTTAATTATCTGTCTTCCCCCTCTAGAATATAATCTCCATCTGAGCAACATCTATCAGATCTTGTTTGTTGCTTAAATCAAGCAAGGCCCCAACAGGAAGCAGATGAGTAATTGGAGGAAGTTTAATAAGGGACTATTTAGGAAGTGACCATTGCATGGCCTCTATTGCGCAGAAGCGTGCACCACACAGGGGCTACCAACAGGGGGCATGCTATTTTCACCTGGAGCCCTGAAGAGCAAGAGAGAAGTATTACTTGAACACCTAACAAGAGCAGGCACCTGCAGTGGAGAAACACAACCAGCCTGCAATCCCCCTCTGAAGACAGCCAGGAGCATAAATGTCTCATCTTCCACTTCTTCCAGCCCTCAGATTGCCCGCTGAGGTTCCCTGGGACTGAAATCAAAAGGAAGCCAGCAGTCTCTGCAGATCAGCCTCAGGGGGCACAGAGCAGGGCAGAGAAGATCAGACAGTGGGTCTGCGGGGGCAGACAAAAGACATACAGCAAGTAGCCATAACTCAGTAGTGAGAACAGGGCCTGACACAGAATACATGCTTAATACATGTGTGTGTAATCAATGAATAGCATTATGACTAGGAAATAAAAACAAAACAACCTTTGGCTTTAAAAAAATCAAGTTTGATTTTTTCTGAAGATGGCCTTCAGCCGCCACCAGGCTAAAGAGACCCACTTCTCAGGAAGAGGCAGGAAGGAGCCAGACTAACTAGTATGCCAGGGACAAACGTTTAGTTGTGAAGTGCATTAAAGAGATAATGGAAATCTTTTAGAGAGATCAGATTGCGGGACTTCAAAATTGGAAGCAGTAAGAGTACATACATTAGAGGGTAGAACAGGCAGTTTATTAATACTTTGTAAGCCTCTACGGAGGCTTCGCAGTTCACAAAGGGCTTCACATACCCTATCTCATTCAAGTCTCAAAAGTCTTGCAGCAGATAGCAAGTAATGACCTCATTTTATAGACAAGGAAAATTCACCTTAGTAAAGTTAAGTGTCTTTCCCAAGGTCATACAGCTATCAGACCCAGAATACAAATTCAGAGAAAGAGAAAAGAAACTTTGGGGTTTAAAAAAAAAAGTGTCCTTTAGAAGATGTGAGAGATGAGGTTGAGGGAGCTTATGAGCTAATCTGATCAAGGGTTTTAATAAATTGTTACTCTATTCTATCGCAGCAATTGTCTACTTCTGTGGGAGTCTTTGAACAAAGTGTATTAGTAGGTGAAATAAAAATGAAATAACACAGACAACATGACAGAAGAAGAAGTCAAGTATCTGGATAATCTGTCTGAATAATACAAAACCTAGGGAGATGACAGCTAAATAATCAAAGTGCCTCTAAAACTATTGCTCTCCTTCCTGGAACCTAAACCTTGGCTGGGGAATAGGAGGCAAGGTATACAAAAAAAGTCAATTGCAAGTGACAGTAATTCCCATGAAATAGTGAGAAAACAGGACTTTCACTTCTTATATATTAAATCTCTCCAGGTAGTGGATTTCTGAACTAGCAGGAGCAGAACTATGAAACAGACTACTAATTTTTAATTACTTATAGTCATTCACTTTGTGATAATAGATTTAATCTCTTTACTCATAATTTTACCCTAAAATCAGAATGTTATAATATTTTTCATTTGCTAGTTGTAGAAGGAATGTAATGCATTTTTACCAGGAATGAGAGTGGTTAGCCTTTATAGATGACTTTTACTCCTCCTGCATAGTCTTGCCCAGGCACGGTCAGTCCTAGAAAACTGGAATGAGACAGGAGACAAGAATGAAATTTTATCAGAGGTACAGTATTCCTGGAGATTTGTAAAGCAATAGCAATGAGCCATGATCTCAGCCACAATTAAAATATGATCTTTAGAGTAGCTCCCATTACTCCCAAGCTTCCTGCAGCAGACGCCCAGGGCCAGATTCAGATTTTAGTGCACCTGGGTTGTGGGTACGCAAGACACTCAATGTTGAGCCAACGCAAAAGCCATTTATGTGACTAATATTGAATAACAAAAAAAAAAAATACCCCGAAAATAGTATTACTAAAATGCATTTTTTTACATCTGAAGGTGAGTCCTTAAGGACATAGTTTCAAATCTACTTTTGACAGGATCCAGTGAAAATGGTTTTCCATGGGTGATGCGGCCACTGATCCGCTGCATCTTTCATGTGCTCTGTCGCAATTAATCTGCAATCCTTGCTCCCTTGCTCTCCATGTAAGCCAAACAGCGATGGAATAAAGCAACCGGAAAATGAGCCCTTTTGCCTTATTATTCACAAGCTGTGTTCTGTAGTTATTATTCACAGACAAATTTCTTCTGAGACCAAAAACAATTAAGTAGACAAAAACTTAATTCTGCAGAGTATGCAACAGAATTAAATAATCTATCTCATAAGTGAGCAAAATCCGAATAGTGGCTTGGCTGCTCATTTCCTTTATGATACAGGCTGAGCCTTTTGTTCCTCAGCTTTCCAATCTACTAAAGGAGAATGACTTAATTTACCGCTGCATTCTGTACTTAAAGCAGAACCTGCCCGAATTAACTGTGAGCGAAGTAGAGTGGAATAGGCCTTTTGTGTGTTGACATGACAAAAAATATTTCCCTGTCCTGGGTAGCTCATCTATCGGGCATGATGGCTTTAGGAATGGGCTTTAGATTTGAGCAGAATTTGGGATTGAAAACCTTCTCTACCAGTTACCAGCTGTGTGATTTGGAAAACTTACTCAGTCATTCTTGAGCCACAATTTCTTCATCTGTAAAAAGAGGATGAATAATAGTGCATAGTTCTCTGGGTGACTAGAGAGAATGAGAGAACATGTATAAAACATGATGTTCAGAGCCTGGCACATCACGGGCCTTGGAGCACATAAGCTGGATGTGTTTCCCTGCACATTTGGATTGGTGAATCAAACTTACTGCTTCTCTCATGACTTCTGTAGGACTACAACAAACAGCCCTACCCTTCCACTTGCTCCCTCTTCTTTGCACACCCCTTGGTTTTCCTCAAATCATGACTTACATTCTATGTCCTCAAAGGATCTTGAGGTGGAGAGGCATTGGCACTGAGAAGACTCACTTTCCTCTACCCCAGTGCGTCTTTTGAGGCTTTTGGGAAAAGAGAGTAGGAAAAAAGTAAAAACTAAGTGGATCCCTAGAGTTGGAAAGTAGAAGGAAACTCGAAGCATCAATAAAAAAGTGAAACCACCAAATCTAGTAAAACACCAGTGGATTGCCCTTTACTTTCTAACGCATCCTTCATAGGTTTTGTCTTTCAAAATGCTCCAACAGCTATTTGCCGCTATAATTGTTCTTGTGTCTGTTTGATGTTAGTTCCTGCAGGGGCCAAGATGGGCTGGAAGCAGCCTGCACAATGCTGCTCTCGCAGAGAGGGCTGAAAGAGGCAAGTAGGTATTCACTTCAGATCGATCATCTGAGTGAAAGCACTGGGAATCAACAGAGAGGTGATGAGAATGGAGTGAACAAGAAAGATGTGGGACAACCTGCTCAGAAGGACCAGAGATACTTGGGGAAGGTGTCCATACACACGTGGGGAAGGGAAAGAACCTGGATCTCCTCCTGTGTCCTGAGGACATTGCAACTAGAGCCGCAGGAGGGCCACTCCAACACAGCAGGTGTCCAGGCTGATACAGAGACCTGAGTGGAGGCTGTACAGTGGCATTGCCCTGGAGAGAAGGCACAGCTGGCTTGCTAGCCCTGGGCACTGTGGCTGGTGCCATTGTGACACCTCAGCCCCAGAGCACTATGTCTACCCAGGATCAGATCCATAGCTGCTAACTCTCCCTCACCCTTTCCAGGCAGGGAGGAAGCAGGGAACCCTGGCACTTGTGTGCACCCTGTGGGCAAGTGCCATGTGCCCCCACCACCACCACCACTGGCGGACCTGGGTTTAGCAAGAAACCACGGACACAGGCCCTGGTGCTATGGCCTGGCTGACACTACTCAGCCACATCTCTTGGGGGATGTGGGCAGAGTACGAGCCCATAGCCCTCAGCACCCATTATCCACTGTTGAGGTGGCTGGATCACTGCCACCACCTCCCGGGAGGCCCCAAATCGAACAAAAGCCAGCCCAACTGCTGCCTTTGGACCTAGGTGGACCACCCACTATGGCCCCTGCCATCCTGCACACGTGCCCCGCCACGTGGGCCTGCCCCACTACAGCAGCCCTGTGGCAACCACAGGGGAATAAGGGAGACACAACAGAGCAGCAATGTTAAAGGCTCACAGTGAATCCTCCCCTCTCCTGCCTGTCAAGCTTCCAGAGTAGGAATCAAGCATGCCGGGCAGGGACCCATCCATAACTTACTGAGCAGTAGAGATTCCAGCAGAAGAGAACAGATCTACCATAACTGCCATCTGTTTTGAGCTGAAAGACGAGGCCTCAGATGAGAAGGAACCAACATAAAAACTCTGGCAACATGAAAAAAACGGGCTGCCTTTACACCCCCAAGGGATCGTAACAGTTCTCCAGGAATGAACTCCAAGCAAAAGGAAACTATTGAAATGACAGATATAGAATTCAGATTATGAATGACAAGTAAGATGAATGGAATTGAGGAGACGATAGAAAACCATCTCAAAGAAATCAAAAAGATAACTCAGGACATGAATGAAAAATTCACTAAAGAGATAGATAACATAAGAAAAGATATTACAAAGCTGAAAGAAATAAAGGAGTCACTTAGGAAATTAAAAAATATAGTAGAAAGTTTTAACAGACTAGACCAAGCAGAAGAAAGAGTTTCAGAGCTAGAAGACAAGGTTATTGAACCGACACAGTCAGTCAAAGATGTGGAAGAAAGAATAAAGAAGAATGAACAATTGCTCAGAGAAACATGGGACTATGTAAAATGAACCAATATAAGAATTATAGATAACCCCTGAGGGAGAAGAAGAAAAAGCAAAAGCATGCAAAATGTATTTGAGGGAATAATTGAAGAAAACTTCCCTGGTATTGCCAGAGATTTAAATATCCAGGTATAAGGTGGTCATTGAACACTGGGAAGATTCATAGCAAAAAGGACATCACCTCGGCACATAGTTTTCAGTCTGGCCAAAGTCAAAGTGAAGGAGAAAATCCTACAAGCTACGAAATAAAAGCAACAAGTTACTTACTATAGAAAGGAATATTCATCAGACTAACAGCAGACCTCTCCGCAGAGAGCTTACAAGCCAGAAGGGATTGGGGTCCTATTTTTAGTATTCTTAAACATAATAACTTCCAGCCAAGAATTTTGTATCCTGCAAAACTAAGTTCCATAAATGAAGGAGAAATTGTCTTTCCCAGACAAGCAAACAATAAGGGAATTTGTCACCACTAGACCTGCCCTACAGGAAATGCTTAAAAGCACCCTATACATGGAACAGAACAATCGATACCCACCAGTGTAAAAACACCCAAAAGTTAATGCTCACAACTCCTATAAAACAGTAAGACAGAAGAAAACAAAGTAACTAGGTATCATTCAACATGATGAACAGAACAATATCTCACACAGCAATACTAACATTGAATGTAAATGGTCTTAATGCTCCACTTAAAAGATACAGACTGGCCGAATGGATGATGTTAGTTCTTATATTTTCCTTGGTTTTTGCCCTTCTACTCTCATTAAACTGTAAGAGTTTTAAGTCAGTGTATGCATTTTTTAAAAAATGGTCTAAAATAATTCATATGCTTCCGCTATGGTCTGCCAAAGAAATTCTCATTTCCTCATCAGAATAATTACCCCCTGTTATTGTTTGAGTTACCCAAGTGTCTTCCTCCCCATCTTTCAGAGGTCCCCTTCCTCTAGTATTAATATACGTGACCCATATCCACACCGGAGTCAGCGCTCACTGCGCTTTGTATCTCTGTTTTCCCAACTACCAGAGCCATATTCAGCCCCTTCAGGGACTGATTCTTCAAACCAGCCCTCTCCTCTCCTCCTCTCTCCTTCTCTTCCTTACTTTCTTTCCCCAAGCGTTACTAATCCAAGACAGTAAAATGGGGCAAACCAGTTTTGAAAATTTAGAAGAAGATACCACAGGAGAATAAGCCAACTTCAAATTAAAAGTGAGCATTGGAGTTCACAGAATTTATCCGCCATTACCCATTTCTACAGGGAACTCCTCACTGGCCTTGCCCACCCATAGGCCCTCTCATTACCCCAATTTCAGTTGCCTGTCTCTCCTTTCACCATTACCCTACCGTTTATATACACACTTCCCAATTCCTATGGCTTTTTCATTCAGAATATTAGAAGTTTAGCTTCCACTCTTTTTAGACCCAAAAATTTATTGATGGGCCTTGCTAAATAAAGCACCATCTACTGATTTGCACCCTTAGCCATTCAAATGTCCAACAGAGGATTTGAAGTCTCAGATTTTTTTTTAAGTTACTCCAGGTTAAAGTTTAGGCAGGACTCTCCTCCTCTCTGCCTTTGATTTTCTGTTTCCCCTTGCCTCCAGACATGCCCACATACATTCCATTTCCCAGAATGCACTCAATGATCTTTAAAAAATACAGTTCTGGCCACACGTCACTACTGTGCTTGGGACACAGTCTGAGTCCCTCCTGAGGCTTTGTCCAGGAGAGGCTGTGTTGTAGAGTGGTCAGAGCACACACTCTGTGAACAGACTGCTTGATGTCGTCTTCCACCGTTACTAGCCTGACTAGTCACTACTGTGACATTGAGAAAGTTATTTGACCTCACAGTACTTTCTCATCTACTGAGTAGAGAAAATGATATTGCCTACCTTGAACAGCTTTTATAAGGATGAAATTATTATTTATTATGCATAAAGTCTGGCTCAGGTAAGCACTAGAGAAGAATTTGCTATTATTATTGCCTGGACTTTCCCAAACTATCTACTGCTTATTTCTTCAGCCTCATCTCTTGCTACTTCCTGACCTCTATTCTACATCCATTGAGGAAAGACTTGAGGTGACCCTGAATGCACCCAAGGTTTATCTTGGCCCTTGACCTATTGCCTAGGTTGTTCCCTTTGTAACAAATAGAAAGAAAAAGAAAGAAAATATCTTTGCTGTTCCTGCTCCCTTCACCTAGGTTCTAGTCATTCTTAGGTCTCAGCTTCCAAATTACATTAAAAGAAGCCTTCCTAGACCATTCAAGCAAGAGCCCCATCTATGTGCTTACAAAGCACCATGTTCTCAACATGAATAGTGCCTACTTACTCGAAAGTGACTTATTCTCTTGTCTGTATTTACCTTAGTCACACCAGACTGCAAATCCTTTGAAAGCAGGAAGCCTCTCTTATTCATGGCTGTATTCCTAGTACCAGGACTTGGTAGATGCTCCATAAATATGTCTTCAATAAATGTTGAAAGTAAAAAGATTATACAAAGTAAAAGCAAATTTTACCACTTCTACGTGCTTTTCATATTGGACACAAAGGTTCATAAAACTCTAGTAGTTCAACTCTCCATATTTTTAAGTTGTAACATCTTCAAAATCAATTTTTATGATCTTCATTATTCCTGAAAATGGTGTCATCTTGGTAAACAGAGTGAAAACAGAAAACTTTCCGGACAAGCAAGAAATTCCACACTTCTTTCAGGTGCATACATGCTGCATATGAGACAGATATAGCCGAGCCATCCCTTCTAGCCAGGATTTGAGACAAAGCAGAAAGGAACAAAAATGGTATTTCTTTTTAGAGCACCACATGCCACTTGGAAATTGATAAATGCTTCTTGATGGTGCTAATAATGGTTATGATGAAAATCTTGAAAATAGTAAAAATAATGTTTAGTAGAATAGACATCCCAGATATTCTCATTAGTTTTGAACTGAGATTTGACAGGAAGATAGAGAAGGAAAGTCAAACATCTCATTTTCTCCCACCATCTCAAGAACATTATAATATTGATTATTCCTTTAATTTTGGGTTGCTCTTCCTCTTTAAAATATTTTTAATTCTCTGTCATTGAGAGAGAGAGAGAGAGAAACAAAGATCCCTAACCTCTCTCTATTTCTGACATTATCTTTTCTCTCTCCTTCACAGCAAACTTTCTCAAATGAGATATCTGTACGGCACCATCCCTTACTCTTCTGCCATCTCTGGCCTGGCTTCTGTCTCCATCTCTCTACCATATCAGTTATGCTAATGGATATTTTTCAGTTTCCTTTTATTTAGCCTCTCAGCAGCAGCTTTCCCTCTTTGCCATGCTCATTCCCTTACGTCCTTTCCTCAGCACAGTCTAATCTGGCTTCCGTCATCCCTACTGTGCTGCAACTTTCTTGCTAAGATCACCTAAGACCTCCATGTAGCTAACTAAACCCAATGGACATTTCCAGTCTTCACTTTTCTTGACTCTCAGCACATTTGATACAGTTGGCTGCTCCCTCTTTTTGAAATAAGTTGTTTCCTCAGCCTCTGTGACATCACTCCTCAGCTTTTCCCTACCTTCAGCTCCTTCTGTTTCTTTTTTACAAGCTCGCCTTTGTTTCTCTGTCCATTAAGTGTTAGCATTCTTCAGGCTCATCTAGGCCATCTTCCTACTGCATGCATGCTCCCTGGGCAATCTCATCGATGCCTGTTTATACATCAGTGGCTCAAGTTTTTATCCCCTACTCTCTCTTTTAAGCTCAGTTTCACAAACTCAGCAACCTTCTTGTCTTTGCCACTTGTCCAAAAGGAGCTTTACCATCCCATTCCCCAAGATCTTTCCAATAGTCCTCACTTAAATGAAGGGTGACAGTATTTACTGGGTCGCATACCAAGAAGCCTGAAATCTTCCTCCGGATTCCCTTTCTTTCATCTCTCATATTTGGTCCCTTATCAAATCTTATTGATTTTACCTCCTAAATATCTGCTAAGTCCACACACTTTTCTGCATCACCTCTACTTTGATCTAAAACCTCTCTCCATCCAATACTGGAAAGGTCCTTCCTAGTCACAATTTCATCAATGTTTCTTTCTAATTCATTCTTCAGACTGTGGCAAGGTACACACACACACATACACACACACACACACACACACACACACACACACACACCCCAGCTTGAAGCCCTTCACTGGTTCCTCACCGACTTCCTCGCTCCTTGCACCTTCCTGCTTTCCAGAGCTCCAGCCACAGTCATCTTCTTTCAGTTCCTTAATGGGTGGTATTTCTTCCTGTCACAGATTTTGCACACGATAGTTCCTCCCCTGAAATGCTCCTCCCACTCTCACCCCATCTACCCTCTACCCACTTCATTTTTACTTATCCTTCAGCTCTTAGCTCTCATGTGACTTCCTCAGAAAACCTTATTCAACCTTCCGTATGAAGACGAGTCCCCAGGTTTTGCTTTCTTATATATCCTTTCTTTATTGCAAAGATCACATTTGCCTTTGCAGTCAATTAATTAGTACTCATTTCCTCCTTAAGATCGTAAACACCGTGACAGCAGGGATCACATCTGCTTTGTTCATCAAGGCAACCTCAGTCCTTTCACTAAAAAGACACTTGGTGATTTTAGTTGACTTTTGACTTTAAAAGGAGTCTCTTTATACTGTCTTCTCTCTGCTGTTGAGAAGAGAGGACAAATGTCTTGGCAGACCTCTTTTTCCACTAACTTGACTCCACAGAAAACAAATCAAATATTCCTCTGCTGCAACAAATACTTCATTTTGATAATGGATGAACTCTTCATGAAGTTACATTTTAAGTCTAAAAAGAGCTGATGAGACATTCTGTTTCCCAGCATACGATGGAGACGTGCATAACAGGAAAGGTGTGATGTGTTGTGTAGTCATCAGAAAATGGGCTTCAACCTGAGCACTAGATGAGCACTGAAGGTGATTTAATGCAGCAGTAAGGACTCGAAAGACAGAGCCAGGATGCTGAGGTCTAATTCTGGACTCCCACTTATATTTGTGTGACCACAGCAAATTACTTAACCTCTCTTGGCCTCAGTTTCTGCACCTAAAAAATGGAATTAAGAATAGGACTGCTTCATTGGCTATGAGTACCGAAGGCATTAATCTATGTAAAGCACTTAGGACAGGTAACAATAATTATTTAACACTTTTTGGACCACTGCCATGTGCCAGCACTGTGCTAAGCACTTTGTGTGTATAAGTTCAGATGCATTTATTCCACCTGGAAGTGGAATGAGCTAAACTGGATTTTTATTTTAAGATCCTTTTGAGTTCACATTTCTATAATTTTAAGCAACTAATTTATGCCACCCTGATAACAGCCCTTGTGATTTTATTGTCATCTGTAGTTTGTAGATAAGAAAATTGATGCTCCAAGGAATTAAATGACTTATCCAAGGCCACACGAGAGGACCAAACCCCAGACCCAGATGTTTTGGATGAAATTTACTCTCTTGATCCAAAGTGCACGGCCTCTCTTCTACAACACCTAAACATTCCGCTTCCTTGTGGTTTTATTTTTTGTTTGTTTGTTTGAGACAGAGTCTCGCTCAGTTGCCCGGGCTAGAGTGCCGTGGCGTCAGCCTAGCTCACAGCAGCCTCAAACTCCTGGGCTCAAGCCATCCTGCTGCCTCAGCCTCCAGAGTAGCTGGGACTACAGGCATGTGCCACCATGTCCGGCTAATTTTTTCTACATATTTTTAGTTGTCCAACTAATTTCTTTGTATTTTTTTTAGTAGAGACGGGGTCTCACTCTTGCTCAGGCTGGTCTCGAACTCCTGAGCTCAAACGATCCTCCCACCTCGGCCTCCCAGAGTGCTAGGATTACCGGCATGAGCCACCCTTCCTTGTGTTTTCACTGAACATTTCTCAGAGCACGTCCTGTGTATTATCTCACTGACGCTCACAACTCTTTAAGAAGAAACCTAATGGAAAGGCCACAGCATAGAGCGTACAGAGAAAGGGTTGGCCAGACACTCACGAACTCTGTATAATTTAATGGCATTTCACTGGGGAAAGCCACTTAGTGGCTCTGATCCTGAGTCTCTGCACTTGTAACATAAAATAATTGAGCTATACAATTCTTACTGTTTCCTCAGGATCTTAAAAACAAAAATCCATCAATCTTCAACCACATATTCTTCATGGTTCTTCAGAAGATTGCTTCCCAGGTAATACCACCAGTTCCCTAATCAACCAGAAAAATAATATACCTACTCCTATATGGATCTGTTGTAGGGTGATTTCTTTGTTAATGTTGTGGACTTCAAGCTCAAACCACTCCTGTGAGTCCGCACTGCTAATACTGAGGTCTGTACACTGTATTTCAAAAGATAAGTGGCTAATGAGAACAGCATTATGCTAGCATCACAACTTCTAAAAAATCTTAAACTCAACTTATCATAACATCGCATTGTACCCCATAAATATATATAGTTATAATTTTCCAATTTACAATAAAATAAAATATTATACAAAAGAATTCCTTGGAAAAGAAAATCCTGCCCTGAAATTTTAAGATTTACCACAAGGGGGCAGGGTTGATTCAATCCTGTACTTCATCCTTTTCTTTCTTTTTTTTTTAGTGTGTTAAAAGGGATACATAGATGCAGTGCAGATGGGAGTATAAATTGGTAAAAAACTTCTCAAAAATAGCATAGTCCCTTTCACAAGAACTCACTTTTATGAGTGCTCATATGTCTTGACCTGGAATTCAACTTATATTCAGTTTCCATAAAGTAAGACCTGAAGAAATAAAAAGCTATATACATGAGCATATTCCTTGTAACACTTTATAAATTATCTTTTCAAAGTGGAAATAATCTAAATGTCTAATATTTCAAATCTAATAAAGTAAATAAATTGATGTTATATCAATCTCGTGATATGCAGCTCTTTTAAATGAATATTTAGAAGACTGGTTAGCAAGGTATTAAAATACTTATGATATATTAAGTGAAAAATATAAATGAAGAATATAAATTTCTGTTATTCTGGATTAAAGATATGTAAAAATCACGATTGCATGCTCAGGGGGACCAGAAAACAGCACAGAAAAATGAAAACAATACTTTTTTAGGAAGTTAGAATTTCAGGTAATTTCTTACTTGTAATATTATTGTACAGTGGTGTATATATCATTCATTTTAATCCCTTTGCCTGTAACAGAACCAATGTTAAATATTCCACATTTTCAGGGCCTTCTTCAATACATTTTCACCTGAATTGCAAAATATAGCAGACACCACTGGTTTCTACTCAATCTCTCAATCTCCATTTTTGCCACTATCTTTATTAACCAAACCAGTATTCTGGTCGCAAAGGGCCTTATAAAAGATGTTCATCTCCTGTCTTCTTGTGACTAGTAATGACTGTGTATCCCAGTTCCAGAAAATGAGATGTAAGCAGAGGTTACTGATTAAGGTTTCTGGGAAAGCTCTTTAAAAAACGTCAGGCTTGAGTAGCTGGTTTGGGCAAAGGTTTTTTGTCCTTTGCCCAAACCCTCCCCCTTTTAGTCCAGGGTGCAAATGCCATGCCTAGCGGCACAGCAGCCATTTTGCAGCCATGAGGATGAAAGAGACCTGAAAAAGATATAAGAACAGGAAGAGAGAGGGAGCCCAGGCCCCTGGTGGTGTCATGGAGCTATCATGCCTGCCCTGGAGAGATGGCCTGTGAGCTTTTTGTTGTGTGAAAAAGTTTAACTCATTTGGGTATACCACTACTATCGAGATAGCTACATCCAGTCAAAAAAAAAAAAAATCCTACTTGATACATCATGAAGGAAAACAAAAAAAACATGAAGTTATAGCAATAACATACATTCCACAATCAACTTGAAGGGCTGCAATGGGCTTGTAGGAAGAATTGTAAAGGTAATTCTTGGAGACATCCCTCAAGGAGTACATTATATTTATTATTTGATGAAATACATCACATGTATCATTTTATATCATGAGATGCACTGAGGCTGCCAAATTTAAAATTTTTAAAGTCTCAGAGCACCTCTGATTCAAATCTAGCTTGGAGCCAATTTTTCTGTGTTTAGGATATAGTGGAAAGATCATGTCATCTTTAAAACTCCATTCCCAAATAAATGGTTGCACAAACACTCAAGATGCATGTAAAATAATATTTCTTGTGGCATTGTTTGAATGACAGAAAAAATCAACAACATTTAAATGTCCAATAGGGGAGTAAGAAAATAAAGTATACATTGTATATAAACATATTATAAAAAAACAGTAAAATAACTAAAAATAAATGTGATTCATGGAGGTAGTGGGGAGAGTGAATGGAACAAATATAAAAGTGCTAAATTTTACATCTTTTGTTATAAGGCACCAGTAAATATATTTATATTTGATGTGTTTAGACCCCTACTCCATTTCTCTATACTCATGAGACCGAATTACTCTTTGTGCTTTTCTGCCATCATTTCAGGGGATTTTTGAGAGGGAAGAGAGGTAAATCCATGTGTTCAATCTCTACCCAAAATATAAACCAAGCTTGGACTTACCCTGTGGACAACTGAGTCCACCGAGGAATATCAACAAGGGTAACAAGATTTTTGCCTCTGGTTTAGTGTAGAGAAGGAAAAATTCAGAGCATAAGCCTAATTTCCTTCAAAGGACTGACCTTCATCAATTCAGTAAATATTAGTTGAGACTTACTAAAGGCCAGGAATGATGCTTAATATTTTCATACAGGAAATGAAAGACAATGCTTGCTCCCAGGGGGCCAGAGCTTTATGCCCATTGCAGTAAAGTAAACTTAAGTGAAATTATGTGGGGGATCAAGGAAGGCTTCTTGAAGAAGTGACATTTGAAAGTGGCCAGCACAGTATGTGTAATCCTGGAAAAGAAGAAGGGGGAAGGTTATGAAAGAGAATAAGGCATGTGTGAAACTTCTGGTATTAATATTTAACTGCACCCGAGGGCAAATATAGGACAGGAGCAGAAAAAAGGCTAAAAGTTGGCAGAAACCACAGCTCACTGGAATACCACACGAAGAAGTCTAAACAAAGTCCTGATAAAATGGCACCGACACATTTGAAGTAGGGAAGTAACATGATCAAACTTCCATTTTAGAGTGATTACCACAATCAAATTTAGGAAAATAAAACGAAGGTGGGCTGGGGTGAGATTTGATGCTGTTAAAATAACTCCAGGCACAGGGAATACTCACCTGACACTTTCATTGCACCAACTAGAGACAGCATATATGGAAAGCACTCATTATTGTGGTAAGAACAAAGCAGCCATTCGATAATGATAGTAGTCTACAAACCTTGTTCTATTTTGTTCTCATAACAATTACATGAAGTGTGGTTAAACCAGTATTACAGATGCAGGCATAGAGGCTCAGGAAGTTAAGTGACTTATCTAAGGACTCACAGCTAGTAAGTGCAGAGTTTAAAATCAGATCCAAATTGGCCTGACACCAAAATCAGAGCACTCTGAACCATCACCCCATATCGCTCATTGTCTCTGAACAATTCACTTGAGATCCAAGTGAATCCACTTGGAAGAGATGCAGATGAAATCCAAACAGATGAGAACAAACACCATCGAAATCTTCGATTTGATGCTTCCATTGTTCTCCAGGGTAGAGGCAACCCTACAAAACTAAAATTACTCCAGAGCAACTTTGACAGCAGAGAGTGAGAGAAGTGATGTGCACTGCAGGTTCCTGACATTACTTTATTCCCATTCCCATTAAGTAGCAGCACCTACCACACTATTTAGGATAATTAACTATGCGTCTCAAAGGAATATGCCCATTCCCTCTCTTGTCTCTCTAACGGATATAAGAATGAGTTTAGGGGAAATGACAAAATATCTCTATGAAAATGAATCCCTTAGTCTGAGCTCCCACTGTAAGGCCATCTTTATTTTTTTCCTTTCCCATCCTCCAACTCCTTGATAATGTCATCGTTTTAATATGATTTCTGAGGATAAAGAGCTCTCAGGAACTTGTATTAAGCAATTACCCCAGGGATCAGCAAACACAGGCTCATGATATTTACTTAAAATTCTCAATTCTGTGGATATGTCAAGGTCTTTATAAACAAAACTGACTTTTTCAGGGTTGGCAAATTAGCACCGTGTCCAGAATAATCATTTCCACAAGGGGGAATGACATGTCCTTATTTTCCATCCCTATTCATTGGTGACAAGTGCCATTTCAAGCAATTTGCCAAATAAATTCTGAATATTGCATGGGAATAATGTCTAGGATGTATTTTCATTAAGTAAAAAAATATGTAGTATGGATGTTGGAAGAGAAGTGAACGGGATCTGTACTCAAGCTCAATTGTAAAGAAATATCTTGTTCTTTGACGGATTTTGTTTCCAAGTGTTTTGCAAAGCAATGAGAAAAATTATTGTAATTTGAAAACTAGGTGATTACAGGGAACACCCAAGTGAATCTATATCAGAGGAGTTACATATGGCAAACTGACTAGGGAACAACTTGAATAGTTCTGTGGTAAAAACTTTTCTTGATGGTGAAAAGAAGAAACATTAAAAACTTTTTAATCTAATGAAAGAGGTCCTTCCCAGAAATTTCTCTTCTAGGTATATATCCAAAATAATTGAAAGTGGGAGTTCAAATAGATATTTGTACACCACAGTCCATAGCAACATTATTAACAATAGCCAAAAGGTGGAAACAACCACGTGTCCATTGACAAATGAATCGATAAACAAAATGTAGTATATACATGCAATAGAATATCACTCTATCATGAAAAGGAACACAATTTTGTTATGTACTACAATATGGATGGTAAAGATTATGCTTAGTGAAATAAGCCAGACACAGGACAAATATGGTACAATTCCACTTACATAAGGCACCTAGAAAAATTCTTAGGGTCAGAAAGTGATATATAAGTACCAAGGACTGGGGGAAAGGAGGAAGAGAGGACTTACTGTTTAGTGGCTACAGGGTTTTTGTTGGGGATGATGAAAAGTTATGGATATAGATAGTGTTCATGATTATACAACATTGTGACTATATTTAATGCCACCAAATTGTACACTTACAAATGGATAAAACGATAAATATTGTATTATATATATTTTACCACAATGTTTTTTAAAAGCAATCTTCCTTGTCTCATCCTAAAAATATTTAGAGTCTACACAATGTTGTGGCAGTTGCTCTAGGACTACAAATTGCAACAAAATGAGGTACTGTAGGAACAGTTTTTAATCTTCTTTAGATTAATGTACCCTTGAAGAATCTTCTCGAAGCTATGGACCTCTCTCAGGGGTGGGGGTAGAGAACACATAAACATACCGTGGTGTATAATTTGGGGGAAAAGGGTTATGAGACATTGAAGTCTCCCCATTGACCTCTGATTTAGGGAGCAGTCATGTTGTGAGATTCAACAAGACCACAGCCAGCTGTTGAAGATGTCAAAGGAAAGAAAGAAGAATCTCACTGGCATGTGATCTCCAACTTCAGCTAAAGACCTAGAGAAAAACTAAAATAACAGATAAGATAATAAAACAAAAAGACAACCATTATCAGTACAAACACTCATGAACTCATGGTGCAATTTCAGCTTTGTCTAAGCTGAATGCCTTTCTCACAGCCTAAGATCACAAATGGTGAATGGTAATAAAGTCAACACAAAGGATAAAGAATTAAACAGTACGACTTCATCTCATTAAAATATAGAATCTTGTTAATAAGCTATTGCATTCATCTTTGGGAGCACTTTTCAGACTTGCCTGCACACAGCTGTCTTTTTTTTTTTAAAGGAAAACTTAATAACATCTTTTCTGAGGAAAAAGAGGTCCTTGCATTCGGTTGTAATTTGAAAAGGAGCAACTAAAATTATACATTTCAGAGTAATGTAGGAAATAAACACCCCTTCATTACTAGTTACAAAGTTCTATTTTTATACTACTAGTTAATGCTTATTATTCTTTCTGGAATTTTTAAGATTGACTGCACTTTTATGTATTTAGTAGAAATTGGTACTTTACAATCCTGGGATGAGGGGCGTAATAAATTTGTAAAGTTTAAAATAATACTTTTCTTTGTTTCTAGCTTTCAGTTTATTAAGTGTTCAGCTTCTATGTTGACTCATTCTTAGAAAATCAAATAATAAAAACATTTGAATGTGGACTATTTCTATTGCATCTCTATTAAACGTACAAATCAGCACCTAGAGATGAAAACATAAAGAGAGAAAGTAATGAAAAGTAATGTGAATTTTATATTTTAAAATTTTAAGATAAGTAATGGATCTCTTTTAGATATTTATGAATGTAGAGTACCACAAAGTCAAATGACACATGTAATTAAGTTTAGCCTGGCAACAGTCCTTAACCATTCCCAAATCTAAATATAATATTGTGTTTTCTTCTAAATTCATGTTCATTCTACCATATAATCTAACAAATTAAGCCTGACAGACAGAGTTTTCCACAACAACATCTGCCCTCTGATGCTCAACATTCCATTTTCATTGCCCTGCTGATTTCATTTTCCTATGTCTATATTTAATACCTTCACTCCCGAATTAAGACAAATGCCATAGGATGGATGGACTAAGAAACACTTTTAAAGCTTTCCATCACATTCTGATTATAATTCAGTGTATAGTCAACCAAGACTTGTTCCCTTTGCACAAGGTTCAGATTAACAGCTTTTACTGTGAAAATCACTAGAAAAAATTTGATTATCCAAAGATTTGTTTAAACCCTTTTTCAGCTTTATGTCTTTTTATGACCTATGATTGTACAATGGCTTGTAAATATTCTCCAGAAAATCTCTCTCTATAAAGTCTACCTTTTGTTATTTTGACAAATGGTACAATTGAGCAGTGCTTTGCAAAAGGTAGCATGTGCCTCGTTGTTGATATGCCAGATGATTTTGGATGGAGCACATATTTTTATAGTAATGTTTTTATTTTTATGGTTTTCACAGATCTATTGCAAGTAGCATTGTATCTTCATTTATAGTAGAGATATAAAAAAATTGTAGTAGTTTCATTTAGATTAAGAATGAGTATATACTAAAGAAAGCTATTAAGTAAATATGACTACAGGAACATGGGTACAGAAAAAAATTGGGAACACAGGGAAAAAGAGGAATATATCCTATGTTATGGTACAAAAAAAGGAATAATCAACTATGCTTGAGCCTGAAAAGATAAGTAGAAATTCCTAAGCAGACAAGAAAAGGGGAAAGTCATTCCAGACAAAAGGACCATGTACAAAGACTGACCTAAAGTGCACACATGGTATATGTGAGCACTGTTGAGTTAATATTGCTGGAGATGGTAAAGGAGAGTATAGACTATGGGTTGTAGAGGCAACAAGGTACCAGATCAAAAAGACCTTCTTTGCCATGATAAAATCAATGTAGACGATGGGAAGTCAATGAAGGGTTGTAAACAGGAAGCAACAGGGCTGATTTTACGTTGTGAAAAGATAACTCAGGGAAAACTTGGAGTCCAGAGGAAGGGCAAGGAAATCATAAGAAAGAGATCAGTTAGAACCATGTTGTATAGACATAAAGGATAAGACCAGCAGTTGAGAGTACATAAAAAATATTTCTGAATCACAAAAGTAACAGAAACCTCGTTACAAGGTAAGTAGCAGAGTGAAAGGAAAAATTACAACACATGTACCACCACCCCAGAAAAGGTTAATATGCTTAATATATAAAGAGCTCTTCCAACTCAAGAGAAGTATTATTTAAATTTTATTATTATGAAAACTCATGAGAAAAATAGGCAATCACACAAAAAATGGAAAATAAATATATGAAAATGCCCAAACTTGCTAATAATCATAAAATATGACTTTAAAAGAGAATAAAGTACAGTTTTTTGCCCAAGAGATTGTTAATAATTGATATGTAGATTTGGCAAGAATGCACATGAAAGGATTTCATATAATGTTAGTGGAAATGTAAATTGATGCAAAGAACACACCATCATCAGATAAACCATCATCATAGTTTGTCTTTACACTTGAACCAATTTATAATCTTTTAAAGTTACATTCA
This sequence comes from Avahi laniger, assembly GCA_963575035.1. Classification (NCBI taxonomy): domain Eukaryota; kingdom Metazoa; phylum Chordata; class Mammalia; order Primates; family Indriidae; genus Avahi; species Avahi laniger. The sequence continues at coordinate 28,181 of CAUYSK010074234.1, read as the reverse complement.
GAAAAGCTATGTAAAGAGAAGGAAAATGGGAGTGTTAATATGTTCCGTGTGTAACCCAGCCCACAAGGAATGTGCACTACATCTATGAAAAACATTTATCTTCCTATCCACTCTCTTCCCTCCTCCACAAAAATATAAAGAAATTCCCTACCTTAACTAATGTAATGGAAATGGTTGTGGAAAACAGAGGAGAAATTTGAGATGTATTTAGAAGATGAAATGTACAGAATTTAGTGACCTGGAATGTGGGAGGTAACAAGATGGAAGAATCCATTATGACTCCATTTTTGGCAATAGGATGGTGTCATTCCCTCAAATAGGAAACACAAAGGAGACATGCTTGAGAATAAATATAATTAGTTCATCTTGGGACTTGATGGGTTTGAGAAACCTAAGATATATTCAAATAGAAATATCCCATAAGGGGCTATGAGTATTTGGGTCTGGATCTCAGGAGTGGGTCTAGGCTGGTGATATATTTTTTACAGTCATTAAAAGATGACAAAAACCATGAATTTCATAAAACTACCAAGGATTATATAGCATAAAAAGAGCAGAACCAAGGAAGAGCTTTGGGAACACCAGCCTGTAAAGGGAGGGCAAAAGAAGAAGGCACACGGAGGGGGCATTTGAGGGCTGGCCTGTGGACCCACACCCAGGCTGAGAGAGACAGAGCATGTCTTCCCCTCAGCCAGCTGGTCATATACCCAGGCCCCGGCTCTGTTACAATGGTGGCCAGATGGGAGTCTGAGTCTCAAGTCCACAAGCCCCTCATCATTGCTGGAAAAAGAAATGTGAGTGCAGGTGAACCAATGCTTCATCTTCTTTGTCTGTGTTGAATAATGCATCCTTGTTTCCTGAGGAAGAGGGAGTACCGTTTATAAGAAAAAGTCTTAGCAGCCACATGGGTTTTTATCCCAGAGACAACTTCTCTCCCAGATCCTTATGTAAAGAAGATGGCAGAAAAATAGTCACCTCTCTTTTCTCATACATTATTGAACAATCCATGCTCTTCTGCATACACACAAAAAATAATCGTATTAGTCCAATTGGATTAGTTCAATGCATATCATTTGTAAGCCTCCTGGGAAAAGATGGGGAATACTTTCCTTTGTTTTCAGAAAATCTGATTGAAGCAGATCATACATATGTTTACAAAGGATAAAGAGCCAGATTAATTTAAATAGGTGAAGCTACAGGGAGCATTAGTCACAGACATCATTCATTAACAAAAGCCATCTGAAAAAATTAAAATAAAAAATCCTCAATGGGTAGTTGAAATTCATTAAAATACAACCTAATCTGCAGTCCTTATATAATAAATCCCAAGGTAAATTTATTTATAAAATCAAATCCTATTCTACTATCCTTTTATACTAAATCCCAAAATAAATTTAAACTCTAGTGTAAGAAAAAAATTAAACATATTGAAAATTAAGTATAAATTTAGTAAAAATGAAATGGTATAAGTAACAGAAATAAAATAAAATATTCCAACCATCTTTTTAATCTGTTTTTTCTGTTTGTAAGAATAAAAACCACATTTTTATAAATCACGAATTCCACATTAACTGTTAAATTGTAACACCTAAATATAAAAATATTAGTATTAGAATTGCATTTATACATAGATCATCTAGTCTCTTTTAATGAAGTCTAGTAAAACCAGAACTATGAAATCTTGCATTCTCTGGGTCATTGGATAGGATTCTGAAATCTTTTATTACACAGGGATGTTTGTTGTAATGTTCTCCATTATAACTGCACTTAACATGTGTTTCAAATCTTCATGAAAAATAAGATTATTTTTTATCTAGGAACATATTGAAATTCCATGCCCAATTATAAATTTTTTTCTCAGAATGCAGATATAGAATATCTTTAACCCCGCTAAGCCAGAAAATGCAATATTGCTAAATCTCAAGAAGGGAAGACAACGGATTTTCATCTATGCTGGATGACATTTAAAATCTCTGTGTCCTCTCTGCCTTGCAAATAAATGTGGCTCACAACATGAAAGAAAGGAACCAGAAATAAAATAAAGACTGAGGGAAAAAATTGAAGCAGGCTGACAGGCTCATTAAAATGTGCAGAGAGCATCTCTGACTCCCTCGAGAAAGCTGTTATCGTGAAATAATCACATTGACGAATACGGAAAGAGTGGACTCCGGCAGGGGCCTTATATTGCACCCGAGAAGTTGGTGATTATATCCTGGAAATGTGACCCTGCAAAAGCCTTGCTTCTTTGTTGCTTAATAGAGTTCACAGAAAATGCTTGTCTCCAAAATGAGATTTCTCCCCTATTCATGTGCAGCCCAGGAGTCCTGACAGGATGAATGGGGGGCCATTTCTCCAAATCAAGGGGGAACCGGAATCCCTGGGGGTGGAAGATTGTCAGCAATCAAGCTCAACTGTTGCAGGGAAGAGCCATTGCCCTCTGCTCCTTGTCAAGTGGTCATAAAGGAAGGGTTAGGGAAGCCGCTAGAATTTGGTGAAATAAGGGATAATAGGTCAGATGGATCCATTTTTATTAGCAATCATCCTATTTCCACCTCTGAAGCTATCAGAAATACTCCCTTGCTCTCTAAGCAGCCTATCTATGTAGAGTGTTTAGCTCTTAATTAAAATCTTTGTTAGTGTTTCCATTTTTTCACCCTGTTCGTTCAAAAATCTTATGTATACTTTAACCTGAAGACTCTAGCAAGGCTTTCTAAATTGTTGCACTGAATGGAATGTTTCCTCTTGGTACAACTGGACCGTGAGACCCTGGGAAGGGCAGTGGGAGTGAAATCGAACAGTACAGTCCCTTTGGAAAACTTCTCCAAGTCTGGGTTTGCAGACAGGATGCATTCTCAAGCCCTGATGGTTTCTGGTTTAAATATAGTTAATTTATATTTTTAAATGAGAAAGCAAATAGAGAAAAAATGCATACTCTATGATTTATTTAATATTTGCTGAACTATATACCTTTATATATTGATATATATGAATGTAAATGCATTAAAAAGATAAGAAAGAGATATGCCGCTATTAATAATGACTACTTTTAGAATAGAATCAGGTAGAGTGGGATTAGAGGCAGGATTATAGGGAGACTAATTCTTTAAGGCTGAATATACTTCTTCCTAGTTTGAAATGTTTTCACAAGAATGTATTCATGTTTTACCTGTGTAAACCAATGAGGACTTCCTAAACAATGGAAACATGTGTCAGTCCATGACTGGACCTGGACATGACTGTGGAATAGCATTGCACCATAGACTCAGGAATTACTGGATACAACTGTAATCGTGGGAAATTCTAAAATGAATACTCACCAGCAAGGGATCTGTCCCCATCCAAAGGTTCTCTGAGCATAGGCCTATAGTGTTTAAAGACTGCTTGTCTTGTATATCTGCTTATCAAAATGATCATTTTTCTCCTGGAATTTCCTAAATAGTCCTGAGGCAATATTTAAAAAGATCTTCAAATGGTTCCTAGCTCTCTAAATAACATGCCAACCCTATCGAGGTGTGAAAACTGTGGCCCAATCCTGACATACTGATTGAGTTACTACAAGGATCGTTGTGATGTCCCTATTGTGAGTATACATCCTTTGTGTTGGAGACTTAAGAAAAAAATAACTCAGAAATGTCATGTTTCTTATACCAAAACTTTTGCAATCCTAGGTATTAACACAATATGCTAAACAGTTCAGGACATGTGGGAATTCAGGCACAGCTCATTTTCTAACATAAGACTAAAAACTGCCTAACAAATCTGACTTGGAAATGACAACACTTGGAAGTGTGAGCTAAGAAATCAGCTGAAAATATTCTTAATTGTGGATTTTCAGCCTGACAAGCTCTGGATTTAGAACACCCTGGAGTCAGTAACTTTCTACAGATATTTTTGTTGGTTAGAGCCAGCCCTGCCCTAAGTCCTGCACACTCAAGTCAATGATGTCTTGGGTGGTAAATGTGTCGGGAAATGTTAGTAACTAAAGCCACGCATCAGTTATTCACATCCATCGTCCTCTCTCTGATTTTAAGGGGCAGGTTCACTCCATGCCACATGCAGCTTCTAGAACAGAGGGTCAAATTGGCCCAAATGTCTAAAATCCTTTTAGCTGAATCCATCATACTAATATCTGACAATTATGAACTCAATCTCATTTAACATGCTTGGATGCTCTCACTTAAAGGCAATAATTACTAGAAAGAATTAGTTGTATAAACCTGTTTCCCAGCATGTTGGTTGACAAGACACCCCACTGGTTAAAATGCAACCATCAGGCAGAGCTTTTTATATTTAATGTTGAACAAATTATCTTTTGTAAATGGTAAATTGAGGACTTTCTCACTGTCGATCTTGCTTTGCACTCAGCTACATTTCCATTTCATAGAACATCTTGAATTTAGCCGAGGGAGGTAGTAGTCCCTAAAAATACACAGCAAGAACAAATCTGAAAGGAAGAGGGAAGACTAATAAGAATGTCTCTGCTAAATCAACGACAGGAAAGCATCCTTTTGGCCATACTCCCTCAAAGGGTGACTTCTGAAACCCTAAGGTGGATTTTTCCTCTACATACATGGCAAGACTATCAAGAGGAGTAGGTTAGGAGGATTTCACCTCCAGGAGCAGGATCGAATCTACACTGTATGAAGTGCCTGACATTGCAAAAATGTATAGAATTTAAAGCTGTATCACACTACTAGAAGTCATATAATCTGACGCACTGTGGAAATTTCCATCCAGATGGAAATTCAAACTCCATATGATTACCCTTAATAACAGATTACTCACAGCCTCCTAAAACAAGTTTTTGCATTGTTGGACAGCTCTCTCCCCATATTCTTCTTAGTTGTAAACTACAACCTGCAGCCTTTCTCCCTTAAAAATGTTTTAAATTATGTCATCATTTTATGAGGAATAAAATCTTAAAAAAAATGACTTTTTTCATTTTATATGAGGATATTATTAAGCATTATATTAGAGAGTTTATTTTATTATAATCATGAACACAGAGCAAATATGTGAAGGTAAATTTTTATTTTCTCTGTTTACCAAATCCTATTAATTGTGTTTAATCATGTGAGAAAATGTATTCAAATCATATTGTATGTCATTTGGTGACAGAATGAATCTTGAACTAAAGATTAAACTTACAAATGCCTGTTTTAATATCAAAAATACTACTTACCAGGCACTGGGGATCCAGCGATGAGCAACATGTAGAGCCAGTCCCCACTCCCAGAGATTCTGATTCAATTGTCTAGGAAGGAAGCCCTAACACTTGTGTCTTATAAAATCTACTCAGGATTCTATTGTACACCAACTTGATACCACCAGTAGCTGGTCCATGTGGAGTGGTTTCCCTCTGAATGGACTACAGGTTAAAATTGTTCACACAGAAGATATTTGCAATATCCACATCTGGCAAAGAACCCATATCCAGAATATATGATGAACTCTTACAAAATAAAAAAAGAGAACCCCCCCATCCCAAAAAGTGCTAAATCTTGGATAGACACTTCATAAAAGCAGATGTCCAAATGGCCAGTTTAAAAAAAAATACTCATTTTCATTTGTCATTATAAGACTGTAAAATAAAACACATTGTGATCCCACCATACACTTACCAGAATGGCTAAATCATATTACACATTGTCTAGAATAAAGAGCAACTGAACACTCATATGCTGCAGATGGGAATATATATAGGTATAAATTCTTTGGAAGACAGTTTGGCAGTATCAACTAAAGCTGAATATATCTATACTCTACAGCAATCCAACTGTTAGGTATACATGCAAGAGAAATATGTTCATATGTTCACCAAAAGACACTTAGAAGAATATTCATTGTATCATTCACAGTAACCCAAAACTAGAAACAACCCAAATGTCCCTCATCAGTAGAAAGGATAAATAAATTGCAGTATATTCCTACAAAGGGATACTGTATAGCAATGATAATGAACAAATGATAGCTACATCCTAAAACATGAATGGACTGCACAAATTTAATGTCAAGCAGAAGAAGTTAGGCACAAAAAAAGGACACTTTGTATGATTCCATTTTATGAAATTCAAAAACAGGCAAAACAAACCTATAGTGTTAGAAGTCAGGATTGTGGTTAACTTTGGCAAAAACAGTGACAGGGAAACAAACTTAAGAGGGACTTCTGGGATGTTGCTAATATTTTGTTTTTTGATTGGGGGGTTGATTACATAAGTTTATTCATTTTCTAGAAATTCACACTTATCTTGTACTTTTCTGAATGTAATCATACTTCAAGAACATTTTTAAAGTATTCATAATGGTAAAAATAATAGTAATCCCTTATTGTTAGGACTGCATTTTATAATTTACAAGCTGTTTCATACATGTTGTCCCATTCAATTGTCTCTTAAGTTTATTGATTCACTCATTTCATTCACCAAATGCTGATATATTTAATATATCTCATATATGCAAGGAATTGTGCTAGGTAATGCAAGCAATACAAAAGTTAATAAGACATGGTTATTAGCCTCTAAGAGCTTACAGAACTAAAACTTTGAAGACATGTCTGCAGTGTAACTGTGCTGGCAGCAATAATTTATGGTATCTCCTATGCACCAGGCCATGTACATACATTGCTATGTACATTACTGACATTCTCTCATATTTAGTAACTTCAAGGGGAATAAGGATTTTAATGTCACGTTTATTTTCTTACTAAAGAATTTAGTATTACATGATGGAAAATACAATGAAATCTTGGGGAAAAGATACTTGCTTCCTGAGTCCAAGTCTAGAGGGGCAATGTAAAGTACAGCATGACAACCTGCGATGTTCAGTGATGTCAGCAACTAGTTCAGAGGACCAGTAATGAGTTGAATTGTCTTACTGCCACAGAAATTTTATATAACTATAAATTCCATTCCAATATTTAATTAAATTATTTCATATAGAAACACCTAAAAGGGGCTATGTACTGGTTTAAATATATTTCCTGAAACTCAAGAAATTTCAACATTTCAAATAAAATATCACTATGAAAGAAATAAGAGAAAGGCTATAAATCTTGACTGTGAAGATGATAAGATGGCATAGGTATTTCCAAGAAAAGTTTAAGGCTTTCATTTAATAAAATGTGGATTTTACAAATGCATAAATCTCCTATGAGTTGATTTCAAAGAATATATGTGACCATTTATTATCAGTTATAAGCATTATACATGACATAGGCTTTCAAAAGCATAAGGATATATTTTATAAGACTCATCCTTTATAAACTCTTGGAATTTTACAAATTCCCAATTCAGTTGCTTTTGTTTGATATTTGATTGTTTCTATTTGTTCTGTGGTAACATTTCACTGATTTTACTTACGTTTAGTCCATTTAAAGCACACATTTTTTACTATGAGTTTGAAACAAAATGACATTCAATAAACATCATCATATGAAATTATCTGCAGAAACTAAATCATTCACTCAGACTTTATTGTGTGATGTTCCAGGTACTGCGTTCCAGAAACGTGCTAGTCACAGATAAAGCAACTGAATAGCTGTAGGCAGCCTCTATAGGGGCTTGGAACTGTCATACCTTGGAGGAGTGCTCTTAAGGCCTCTGAGGAGTGAACACAATGTACCTTGCACTGTGCTTTGTATTGGGGATTACAAGAACAAATGAGACAGGATTCCTGCCTCCAAAAAGCTCACAATCATTAGAAGTGAGAGGCATATAAATGCACACGTGTGTAGGATAAGTGCATCATAAAAGAATAAGTATTCATAAAAGAGGTATGAACTGAATGCTTTAAGTAGAGGGGGTGTCACATGCTCTGCATGATAAAAATCAGAAATGTTTCCAAGAAGCAACGCTTGAACTGATGGTGCAGGCAAAGAAAGCCATCTGAGGCAAGGAAAACTGTACATAAAAAGTGTAGAGGAAGCCTCTACACCCTCTTTTGAAGTTCCTGTTTCAGATCATGAACAGGGACTGAAGCCCTTTCAAAGATCATGGAGAGAATGCTTCTACCTTTCATTCATCGCACCCTACATTACACATAGCCATTGCTTATGAGACTGCTGGGGTCCGGGAGCATCTCATTAACATGTGAAGGCTCCGTCTGTGTGCTCACTTCCTGCAGGCTGCAAGAGTACTCCTCTAAGGCATAAGTGCTCCAAGTTCCCTGTGGGAAGCCTGCAGATATTCAGCTCTTTCATTTGTGACTAGGTGGGTAAGCTTTATAACTCTAGCTGACCAACAACGTAATGTCCTTATCATAGCCCTATACTCACAGTCGCATCTTGAAGAAGCTGGGGAACTGCCCTACTGTTTTTATACCTATATCTTAAAAACATGTTAATTTGTTACTGATTTTTCTCTCAACAGTACCTTGATAGCCTTATTATCTTGATTTACCTTGCATAAAATTGTTAAAGACATTTATTTCAATTTGATATGAATCTATTCCTTTGCATAAAACCATGGCACTGTCTGTGAGTAACAACATTGTGTCAGAAAACTGTGTAATTTCTGGCCACATTATTATGAAACTGTTAAAAGAATGTGTAGAAGAATAATCAATAATAGAATTACATATGGTGTTGCTTGGTGGAAAAACAAGTTGCACAACAGGAAATCTCATTTAATGTATATGAATATAATGTTTATATTCATAGAAAAAGGCAGGAAAATGTATTAATATAATAAGGGTTACCTCAGAGAATGGAATAATAAGTAATTTTTATTTTTTAGGTTTTTACATTTTCTAAGTTTTTTTGTAATATAAAACTTTGTAACCAGAAAAAGGTATTACTTAAGATAGTATATTCAGTGTGCTTCTATTTTATTTAAAAGGTTATATAGGAAAGGCATACATATTCTTAGTATTTATATCCAAGTGAGAGATCTTGGTACTTTTCTGTATTTTTAAATTTTCTATAATATGCTTGTTTATGTTTACTTTAGGAAATCCAGTAGAATTACAACATAAATCCATTGCTGATTGATAAAGATTATTCTCTAAAGATAGAACATAAAGTCACAGTGAAACCTGTGAATGCTGGGGCATTAGACGGCCTTTTAAATCATAGACTTTACCTTGAAGAAGACTATACTTGAAATCAGTAATGTTTGGCTTCACAGTTTCCTCTCTAAATTGAAAGATTTGTTTTACCTGAGAACAACCTCCCTTGGAAGATTATAGCAACTCTTACCACAGTAGTTAATAAAGATTATGAAAACAATGTAAGTTATATTTTCTAGTACACCACAAAAATTAAAAGATATTTTAAAAATAGGTTCTCAAGAAAATTTTCATAATAAAAATCTAAATCAAGTGATTATATATATATATATTGAAAACAGAAATATGAAGCCATTATTATCTAAATTCAACTTAGAAGCTGGGGTTATTTGGACACATATGCACTAATAAAAGCTCATTCCTGCAGAGGAGCCACTAGTCCTTTCTCATCACAACAGTTACTGAAATGGAACTGAGGCACCAACTTGTGGGCTTTAACAAGAGGAACACAAGTGCAGTCATAAATGCCTTCATTTTGTAATGGCAGACATATGACTAAAGCCTCAAAATCAGAAAAGATTCACTTTCCTCTTCAACAACACCTGTCGCTATGGTGATGGTCTGCTCAGCTGTGACTGAGCAGCTCCAGGTGTCTTCAGTTTCGGACGACAAGCTAAGTCATGTCTGAACCACAGCCTTGCTTACACAGCAACAGACCAAAGAAAACCCTGTACATTTCAGAATAAATTAAAATGACTTTAAAATTGTCTATGTAATAAAGACTCTCAAATGTTTATCTGGAGCCCAGATGTCTCCTCTGAGCTCCAGACTCCCACTTAACATTTGAAGGTCTGATTATTTGAAATTTCCCATGACCAAAACAGAATTTAATCATTTCTCCCATCTCCATCCCAACCATCAACACTACCACAATTCTGATCCATCTAAAAAAACTGTATCTTCATCCACTCAATTGTTTAGACCAAAATCTAGGCATCCTCCTTGATTTCTCCCTTTCTCTCATAGACTTTTCATTCAAGCCATCAGTAAATTCTATCAGCTCTATCTCTAACATTGCTGGAATATTTTCACTTCTCATCATCTTTTCCATTGACACTGCCTCCATCTACCTATTGAGGTCTCAACTCAAGTGTCACGTCAGGTGTGATGCTTGAATGAGCTGAACCGGAGGCTTATTTCCCACTTTAGCTTCTTTAAAACACTTGTCAGTGCCTGAAAAGACCTTGTTTATTGACACTCCTTTTATCTAAATTTCTCCATTAGAATATCAGTTCCTTGAGGTCAGGGATATTATTTATTTTGTTCAATATTATATTCCTAGGATCTAAAACTGTGCCTGACACATAATAGCCATTCAGTAAATACTTACTGACTAACTCTGTCTATTCCCATAGCACCACTTTCTTGTTTTATGATTTTCAACAACATTCTTAAGGATGCGACGTAACTGTAGACAATTTATTTTCTCTGGGCATTTGTTTCTTCATTTATAAAATGGGAGAACTTAATCTATAAATTTCTTATCTATGTTAAAATTTCATGACTCTGTGCAAAGCTTACTGGAATTATAAAATATTCCTTTTCTGCTCAATTCACTATGTGGTTTCCAATTAGCTCTTTTCTTATTTTCATATACAATAATGTAGATGTAGTTACAGTTCAAAAAGCACTTTTGTTTCCATTATTTCCTTTGACATCCACCTCAAACTCCTGGAGCATCATAGTACTTATGATTTCTGTTTTATAGACGAGGAACTATAGGCTCAGAGAGGATATATGACTTGCTTAAATTCGTCATGCATCTTGTTTCACTAAATGAGTCTGTTATCAATAAAAGTTATTGGCTCTTTTTTAAATTTTTTTCATAATCATGGTATAGACCCAGGAATTATAATGAATAATCTTTCTCCAAAATATTTTTCCAATAAATATTAATTGCCATATATATGGTTTAAGGGAGTCTAACATAGTTTCCAAATCTTTGCAAGAATTTTGATTAGACTCTAGTCCAGACCTCTCTATAAGAAAAAGGACAGCCACTGCATATTTAATTACAAACAATATCCATTCTATTCATAGCACATGACCACATCTACTCCCTCCCCATCCTGTAGTAGCATGTATTTAATATTTCTCTCATTCGACTTATTCCTTTGAGTAAAAGCATTGCCTCCAGAAAGCCTCTGCAGTGACTAGGAGTACAGAATAATCATAAATATTTAGCTTTATATCCCCACTGCACAATTTTTTAGCTCCGTGACTGTAAATGAGTCATGGACTTCCTTTTCTTTATTAGTGAAGTATATAGTAATAACTACTTAAGAAAGATGTAATAATTAAATAAGGAAATGCAAATTAGTGCAAAGTATATAGTACACATTCAGCAAATGTGAGTTCCTCCCCATCCTGTTATCTTGGAGGAGTGACATATCAATCTAATCATACTTTAGCAAACAAGTCTTAAGGAAATGGAGCGAAAGGAAAGACAAGATAGGTTTGAATATGGTACTGAATAAATATTGCTGAATGAGTAAATTAATTACGGACAGATACTAGTTCTACATATTTTTGATAAAAGCAATGAAAAACTAGACTTTAAATATTCTTACAATCAGACAGTTATACTTAGCTCCAGAAAAGAAAGGCTGGCATTTCTTTGCAGTCACTTTAGCTGTGTTTTTTTACCCTTGACTCTGGATTTATTACAGGACTATGTGGCTTCTGGGCACCATTTGAACCCTCCAAATTGTGAGTTGCTTATTTAACATCCTTTTAGCTTCAGGTCTTCAGAAGTTAAAAGGGAATTTTCTCTAGTCTAATTCAAATCTAAAATCTAGGGAAAAACAAATAGGTAAGGGTAGCCATGAGGAATGAGTTCTGGCTTGGAAACATCTGAATTGGGGGAAGAAGTTGGGAGCTAAAAAGGAGAAACAAAGAACCCAAGAACTGAGCAAGCACGATTGATGCAACATCTAAAGGGCTGGATTAGATAACTTTTTAAAGTCCCTCAATCTCCAAATTCTATAAACCCCCTGATTTAAACCTTCCTTCTAAATGAATTCTACAATAATTTTTGTAATCCCATTGTATTTTTGGAATATGTCCAAGAAAGTTGGAGTTCAGTGGTTTGTGCTTTGATATTCATCTAGACATATTAGTGTCAGAAGGCCCTCCCTCTCATAGAAAATGAAATGTGGAGGTCATATGCTGTTGACAAGGAGTGAGGAACAAAGCTCCTATGGATGAGTCACCTCCTTTTGTTCCACAGCACAGTCAGCACTGTGCCCATCTGATGAAAACCATGGAATTTCCCCTCTCCTCTCTCATCTTCTCATCCACTTGACCCTTCCTACATGTCCACCCTATGCTCTTCCCCACTTTACCACCTACAGGCCCCTACCTCCCACCACCTCACTCACACACATACACTCCCCATGCTCTTAAATTTTCAGAATAAAAATCTAGTGACATTTCCTTCCAAACAGGTAGATATCCCCATTCTAAAAGAAATTATTAAATTGCAAAAGCATAAGACTGATTGTCTTTAAGCTAGTAGTCTTACATTTCCATAGTATTTTACATACACTTTCATTTTTAGCTTCACGAAGATCTCATACGGAACTAGCAGGAATTCAATGGCAACAATCCAGGAATACCTGATGCAGTGGTCCCGGAGGCCTGGATTATGAAGAGAAGGAAGAGAGAAGACCGAATTCCTAGGCCATAATCCCAAGAGAACACAAGCCAAGCTGGTGAAGGAAAGGCTGGGCAGACAGCAGTTTTGACCAAAAGCCATAGGAGGGGACTTATATCCTTTAAAAGCCGAGTGAGGATTAGAATCAGTGGTTGGACCTTGAATAGGCAGAGGGGTACATAATAAGATCTCGTAGTGTCAGGATTTGGAAAAAAAAAGATTTTTTTTTTACTCAGATGAGTTCCATTATATTATGAATATGCATTTTCAATGGGGAAGCGGGTTTCCAGGGCTTAGAAAACACCAGAGAGAAGAAATCTTAGTGTTTGAGACTTAAGATCAGAGAGATATAGGAGAAGGGATGACCAGACAGAAGAAACAAGCTAGGACAGCAAAATAATATGTTTAATGCAGTTAATATGTGTCAAGTTAAGTAGGCACATGAGACAGAAGGGTTTGGATTGGGCTAATTTGTACTGCAAAGTTTCCCCACACGTGAATATAAGCGGGTTGTACTTTAAGCTGTGTGTGCTAAATGCTAGTGAATAAGGTGAGAAGAGAGCCCAGGAAAGAAGGAGTGAGGTGAAGACAGGGATGCCCCTCTCCAGAAGCAGTCTTCCATACTGAAAGCTCCCTTCAGGGGTAAAAGTGAAGATTAAGAGTAAGTGAAGAGCGTAACAAGAAACTCACCTGGAAGAGCCTTCAGCCATACTGCCGGGGCCTCTCTTTGACACTTGGCTATGGTAAGACAATACAACCAGTTCTGTCAGGAAGAGCTTTAGGAAAATTGGATGTTCCTGATGGGGCTACCTGGGACTCTGGCAATTCTGCAGGAAGAAAGCATCTTCCTACAAGTCTTCAAAAACCTGCCTTCCCAGAGAAACAGGTAGAGGGGCTGATGATTAGGTTTGCATTTGAACTAACAAATTAGAGCATAGTTTTCTTTCCAGTCTGAAGTTTCCTCTTCAGCCTTATCTAAAGTCAATACAAATTATATCTCTGGTGCACTTGCTATTAAAGAAATCTGAAGTTGTTTTGTTGTTGTTTGTTTGTTTTGTTTTGTTTTGTTTTGTTTTAACCCAGTCGCTGTTATCTCTTGAGCACTGGAAACTGAATGGCCATATTTATCCCAAATCGGAGATCAGAAAACTCCGAAACACCTTGGTTAGAGGAGGCGCTAAAGTCATTGGTAAAGCTGGAAAGAGCTCGTATCTGCAGGTAAGTCTTTGCTCCTCAGTTATGGAGTCGCGCATTACTTCTCTGCCCCCACACAAACAGGCAGTGGTCGCCAGAGAAATTTTCCCAGGGAGAGACTGTCGTAAAGGGCCCCTTAGGTTCACACTGCAGTTTTCAGTGCTTTTTATCTCCAGCGCCAGGACAGGGTACTCCTTAACTGGAGAGTGAAGCCCGCAAGGGAAGCTCGGGCCTCAGGCCCCCAGCCACCGCAGGGTATCCCCGCAGGGCTGTGCTAGCAAACCCTCCCGCCCTTCCTGGGGCTCCCTCAGTTGCCAGCATCCCAGAGCCTCTGCAGTGCTCCACCCCCTCCCCGTGCGGCTTCAGAGAACAGAGCGCGCAGTGCAGTCTGCTGGGGCCCTGGCGACAAGGACAGGCCTTCAGGTCGTGAGCCCCCGGGAGCGGAACCCTGGTGCCTGCGGCGCGCCGCCCTCACTGCGCACACGTCGCTGCGCCCCACCTACCGGTGCCGGCCCTGTGGTCACCCGCCCTTTTCCCCACTTGGTCCTCAGCCTCGACCGCCGCTGCAGAGGCCGACGGGCCGCGGGGACAGGAGCGCAAAGGCTGCGGTGGCGCTGTGTGTCCGACCCCGGCTGGCGCGGGGGTATCGCCTGCACAGGCTCTTGGCCTCCGGGACGATGCGATGGGGTCGGTCGGGAAGAGAAAGGGTAAGACGGGGGCGTCTGGACGGGCTCTGGTGTCAGTGCCTGCGGGCACCAGAGGGCGACTGGTGGTCTCGGTCCAATAAGGGCCAAGACGGGGTGCTCCAGACCACGGACCGGCCCCTTCCAGTGCGAGAGCTATCGGGGGCTCAGGGACGCACAGAAGGAGGTCGTGGAAGTGGATCATTGAGGAGCCTCAGCAGAAAGAGGCCAAGGGGACAGCGTCCCTGTTTGATTGGTTATTGAGACCATCGGGCTGGACTCCTCCGTGCAGCAGGCAAGGTTGGCCAGGCCAGTATTTTGGCCGTTGGTTTTGGATCTCCCTTTACTGATTGTCCTCAGGAGGGGGCTTGGAAATGGTGCCTTTTGATAAGGAAGGTTGAGTAAAGAATAGGTGTTCTCCAAGCCTCAGTAGATCTCTCCAAAGACGTGAATAGTCCAAAGTCCCCAGAGAACACTTTTTAAGTTTCTGCTTCCTAGGGAAATTTTCATAAAAATTATTCGAGGTGAGAAAGGACCCATTTGTGATCCATGTTTTGTTGAAGGGTTCGATCAATGAGCTCAAAGCATTCTAATGGTGGTCGGGATCAACAGGTTTGAATCTAAAACAGGAGTGGATTGCAGAGCGAAAGAGATCTGAACGCTTAATTTGGTGGATGGAAAGTGATTGTTAAAGCTTTAAATGAAAGAAATCACTTGGAGAAAACTGTTGTTTTTACCTGCGATGGTGTCAGGCAAGCGATGCTGTCAAACAGCAGACTCCACTGCTAGGTTCCTCCTGGGTCCTCTAGACCTGACCCCAGGCCTTGGGCAGCACAAACAAAGGGCAACTCCACTGTCTGAATCTCTCTTCTCAGAAAAGGGCCAAATTTGAACCCCACATATCAGAACTTTCAACTTAGTTTCTGTTGCAGCCATCGCCAGCTCAGATACTTGCCCAGGCACATTTGAGGAATGTGTGTTTCTTCTTCCCCAAAAGGTACCCTTGGGGACAAAAGGACTCAGGTGTTCTGGGTGCCAAGTTCTCTCCACTTGTACTTTGGGAGAACAGTAGCACCTGTCTCTTTGAGAGATGAGTCCAAGTGAAATCATTTTTTTATATGCTTTAGATTTTAGTGCAACAATATGTTATCGTAGTGCAACTTTTGGTTACTTAATTTGACAATGACACTATTTTAATGCAGAATAAAACACCCTGTTTAATCCATGATCTCCACGTATTCAAATCATATTTTATTAACTTGATTTGCATTTAACAATTTTTGAGGTGATATAATTGACACTAAATAATCGTATGTGTTCTTAAATGCTGGCACCCTAAAAAAATATGGGTCCAAAACTTCATTTTTGACAGATGGACTACTGAGGCTGGCAGAGAGTAAATGAGTTGTCCAGGGTCATGAATAATTAGCCAGTGGCTCAATGAGAACTAGCTGTCTCCTAATACTCAGTCATGTGTTTTTTTTTCATATTTTAGTAAAATTACATTAAAAATAAATACAAAAAGAGTAATTTTACAAACTACTGATTGGTACGGCTTGGATACAGGATGAAAAGAGTGTGCCTCTAAACGGGTAGCATAAGGGAGACCTTTATGACGATGGCATAGCTGTGCATATTAATTGTGGTGGTGCTTATGTGCATCTAGACATGTGATGAAATATCACGGAACTATACACACACATTGCATCAATGTCATTTTCCTGGTTTTGCTATGATACTGTAGTTATATAAGATATAACCATTGGGGGAAACTGGGCTAAGGGTACATGAGACCTCTCTGTACTATCTTTGTAACTTCCTGTAAGTCTGTCATTATTTCAAAATAAAAAACTTTCTTTAAAGTCATTTTCTAATAACATCAAATTCCAACATTGGCTATTTTTCTAAATTTGAATGTATACCAAATACTTCACTTTATTATATATGCTATTGAAATATTTAATACATACTTAAAACATATGTGATGCAAACTAATACCTACATACTTCTTTACCGATATTTTGAAAGACCATACACACTTTTAAGATATTAATATTCATGTAACAATATCAGTATAGGCTGGATGTGGTGGCTCACGCCTGTCATCCCAGCACTCTGGGAGGCTGAGGCAGGAGGATGGCTTGAGCCCAGGAGTTGAATGTTGCAGTGAGCTATGGTGATGCCACTGCACTCTGCCTGGGGTGACAAAGCAAGATTCTGTCTCAAAAAAAAAAAAAAAAAGATTATCGGTGTAGTCTGGAGATATTAATGAGCATCTTAGCAATAGATATTAATTTCAGTTTATTTAAATTTTGAAAACAAAGAGAAATTATTTCCTTTAAATAGTACTTATGCTAAAATAACAGCCTAATGTCTTCCTTCCTTCTTTCCTTCCTTTTTTCCTGCATGAAAATACTGAGGTTGAAGTCTACAATTGGTCTTTCCTCTTCTTCTTAGCAGGATGTTTTCTGTGTTTCAGATGATTGAACCCAGAAACATTACCTGGCAGAAGTGATAGAAGGGAACAGGGTTTCTATGGGAAAAAAAAGAAAAAATTCTGATGTTCATAAAGACCTCTCTGAAAGAAATCAGGAATACAAATTAATTGGAGTATCTGAAAAATTTTTTGTGGATTTTTAGAGCTACCCTCCCCAAACCTCAGGGTGTTTCCGTTTGGGGGTTTGGCCACCAAGGGCTGAAGCCACAGAATACCTAAATGTATTCCCAAAGAGACAAGAAAGTAAAGCTTCTGTGGTCCTGTAGACTGAGGTCTTGGCAGGTGCTGACAAAGAAAAGAAATGTTCTTGTGTGTACATCTATAACAAAGACGTGTTCTTTTGCATGGGAGAAAACAGTATTGATATTTCCAGAACTTCAGTTTTTCTAATATACTTCACAATTTTTACCATCTATGAATATGAACTGTACTACTATTTATGTATTATTATTTAAAGTGACACACCTTTTTTTTTTACTTAGCCTTTAAGGAAAATGTCCATGAAATATCATGTTTTATATATTAGTTATATTTCTCCCAATGTGCAAATATATATAACTTTAAAAAAGATTTATCCATAAACCACCTAAAATGGTCTGTTTACCATCAGTAGTACACTCAGCACACCAGAAAACATTGCCCAATGATAAGGTTTGGGAGGGCCTCCCAGGCGTGATGATGGAGGAAAGCCTAGCTACACAGAACAACTGGAGAAAATATTAATATTAAATTAAAATTTAGCTCCAGATTATTTTTCCTTATGATCTTGTCAAATTGTCATTAGAGTGAGTACTTCTGGTGTTAGGGAAGCCCATTTCAAGATTTTAATTCACCTAATTGTAGTATCTCTGCTGTCACCCAACGAGAAATTCTCAACAGTAATATCTGTGAAAAGTTGCCAGATACCTCACCCTAGTCCATACGCTTTGCCATGTGGCCAACCTGGCAGCCTATGGGCCAGATCAGTCTCCAAATGTATTTTGTTTCATTGGAAAAATCAGGAGAGTATTCATTAATAAAAAGTAGAAATTAGGCTGGGCGCGGTGGCTCATGCCTGTAATCCTAGCACTCTGGGAGGCCGAGGCGGGAGGATCATTTAAGCTCAAGAGTTCGAGACCAGCCTGAGCAAGAGCAAGATCCCGTCTCTACTAAAAAAAATAGAAAGAAATTATCTGGACAACTAAAAA
Organism: Avahi laniger; assembly: GCA_963575035.1. Taxonomy (NCBI): domain Eukaryota; kingdom Metazoa; phylum Chordata; class Mammalia; order Primates; family Indriidae; genus Avahi; species Avahi laniger. The sequence goes on along the minus strand of CAUYSK010074234.1, from coordinate 9,902 downwards.
TATATAGAAAAAATTAGCCGGGCATGGTGGCACATCCCTGTAGTCCCAGCTACTCGGGAGGCTGAGGCAGTAGGATCTCTTGAGCCCAGGAGTTTGAGGTTGCTGCGAATTAGGCTGACACCATGGCACTCACTCTAGCCTGGGCAACAGAGTGAGACTCAGTCTCAAAAAAAAAAAAAAAAGTAGAAATTAAAAGGTTTAAAAATCAAGAAGATTCACAAAAATTCCAGATTTCCGACTTCCTGGGGAAATGACATCAGCTGGAGCTAAGAAGCGCTCTCTGGCGCACATGCTCTTCTACTCATACTGAGCGTTATCATTCTAAATACTAAATATCATTCAAAAATACTATTATTTGATAGTATTCTGACCACACACTTAACTCATTTGTATTAATCGCCTGTTTAAGTAAGCGTCTGAGGTTTGTGACTTCTATCCTAACCATTTCCATTTTTCAGATTTACTAGTCCTAATCTGTTGGCAAAAAAGAAAATGAAGCTAGGTTTGACCCAAATTACTCTTTGCATCCCAGGCTGATCTCTTATCACTTTTTTATTTTCTAAGTGCTCAGAAACCAACATTTTATTAATTTGTGCCCAAATATTGCCTAATATTTTATTTTAGTCTCACTAATCCATGTTTTAAAGACTTCCTTCTCTCTAATTTTTGAAAATAACTATACGATTCATTTCCATATTTCTATTATCTTGGCCTCTTTCCTCATGTACAGGATTCTTTGAAGACGTTAACAGTGGTAACATCATTCTATTTATAAAAGATGAGATGATAAAGCCAAGACCGTAATTTGTCTGTCAAATGCCTTAAGAGTAGCTAGTATCATTACTTGGCCTGAGCTTTATTCTACTTTACCAAGTTTTATTCTGTCCTTTTTATTTTGGAGATTATTTTTCCTTGATAGAGAAGCAAGAGAGTAGCTTAAAAGTTCTGTATTCTCTTAGTCATTCATCAATATTAAATGAATGCAATTAGTAGTGAGTTTATATTTTTCTTTCTCTTCTTCTTTCAAACATGAAGTGAATATTTTTCTATTTCACAACATTTTTGCAAGTCATAGTTCAAAATTAGATTCTAGTCTTCCTGATACTGTGAACTGAAATTTTTGGGGGACTGGAACCTTGATTTTTAAATTTGTTTATATTAATAGTAATAGTATTTATTATCATAATATTTAACTCATATTTTAAGTTAATCAGACACCATTATTTTAAGTGAAAATGATGGTGATATGAGGGAGAGATTACAAAATAAGAATGTTTTGAATGACCCTCTAAGTTGAATATGCAGGTTGAATACAGCAAGAGATGGTAATAAGAAGTTATCTATTTCTCTGAAAATATGGAATAAAATGTAAATTTCATCTCAGAAGCATGCACATTTTCTTATTCCCTGAAGAAGACTGTGAACCTTTGGTGACCCAACCAAAGACAGTTTCCTGAGTTAAAACCGTAAAAATCAATTTAGGTTCAACTTACTAACAGTGAGCATTTTTTTCCCAAGGGCAGAGCTGACATCTTTTGTAGTAGAAATGAAGAATGGATTGGAAGGTGATATTAACCAGTCTTCTCCCTTCTTCCTTGATTTAACCTGTGCCCAGGGAAACTCAATTTATAATTTCATCAATTTCACACCATTAATACACATTAAATTAACTTTAAAAGGTATGGAATAATAGTCTGAGTAGGAGTCATTAAACCTAATGATACTTAAATGCATTTATCACAGTGATGCATGTCTTTGAAAGGGCCATTATGTTTTTCCTTAAGATAGGAAGGATTTGAAAGTGTAAACTTTAAGTTATTCAGCTGAATATTTCTTAGTATTCATTTGGTTCTTAAAACATATTAAAATGGAAGATGGCTACTATAAAGTTATTTTTTAATTTTAACCTAAGGGGAATATTTCCTTTAGTTCCCAAGAGTAAGGCTATTTGGGGTGCTTTGTCCATGGTGCTGAAAATGGCTCTTCCTGAGTGGCCCCATTACAGGATTGGGTACAAAAAGGAAAATAATAAAAAGACTGGTATCTCTTCCAGTTAATGACTTATAAGAATACAAATATTGTCTCAAAAATTGGTGTATTGTTCAACTTCATAGTCTGCATAGCAAGAGAATTTGCACACATTACTAGTTTGTATATTTGAATAATGTGCAACTTGTGGAATCAATTAACAAATATTTGTTTTTAATGTATTTAAAGTACTACTTAGGAATTTTCATCATTTTGCTTCTACAACTTCTTTATTCATTCAATTATAATAACAGAAATAATATTTAATAGTTATCAATTTTTATTTGTTTTCCAAAAACTCTTCATTTGGGATTTTCTTAGGCCCGTGAAATCACTTTCTGTCTTTGACTCTATTATAGTAAACACTTTAGGCGTTCTTTATGCAATCTCAAACCACAGGAAAAATCATACATCTTCAAATAATGGAACATTATTTGCAATACCTTTTATAAGTACTTTTTATTATCCCTAACAAATTGTTAATAAACACTTAATACATATAATTGTGAGGAGTGCAAAGAATTTTGATATTTGGCCCTTGCCCTTGAGAAACCTAAAATTTTATAATTATTGTATGTACATTAAAAATAAAATAATAATAACACAAAGCAGTATATATTACTAGAATTTAAGATCATTAAAAGACTGTACCTGTTTGACAGTTTCATTTATTTCTTTCTGGTATGTAACACAGTTCCTAATACATAGTGAGCGCTCAAAACTATTTGATAAATTAATTAGAATATGAATGAACTAATAAGTGCAAAAATCAGATGGTATTGATTTACAGCTATCTGTAATAGGCTTTCCATCTCCAGTTATCAAGTTATGGAAATTAATATAATCTTATCTGTTTTCCTCCATGAATTAAATTATCAAGAGAAAAAATAGTTCTAACATGTTTTGGTGTGTATTAAATTAGGTATTTTCAAAGTGTTTTGTCTCTGCCACTTAATTTATTGATCACTACAACTATTGCAATTCCTCATTACAAATTAGAAAAGTGACTTACTTAAATAACCCAGCCAGTAATTAGGAATTCAGAATCAAAACTCAAGACTGTCTAATTGTGAATTTTAACCATTATGTACCAAAACTCCAACCTATCCTTGAGTATTTAAGTGCTTTTATGACTTCCATACCATCATGGAAATTCTAGCTCTTTAGAAATCTTTCTCTTGACCTGTTTATGAAGGAATTCTTACCTAGGTAAACTTCTAATGGTAAAGAAGCCACTTTTCTCCCTCTTCATAGCTGGCAAAAGGAAGCTTTATTTGTGGAGAAAAATGTAAAAACCAAGAGCCAGAGATAATCTTTGAATTTATGTGGAAAGTGGAGAAAGAAAATGATAGAAGCAAAAAGAATAGATAGTCCTCCCTACTCTCTGCTCCTAGTTGGAAATGTTTTGGGAGGCTACAGAAAAGTAATAATTCTCTGACAACGAGTGTGTTGTCCCCTACTTCTTTTTGTAATGAAATAGCTGTGTCATGGGCTTCAGTCAAAGCCTTGAGGAAAGATGTTCCAGGCAAAGAGACTTATTTTTCAGTTTCCAATCAAGGCTAATATCAAACCCCCTGGACATGAAGACCACCTATGTTTTATACAATTATATCACACTTATTTACAGAAATATCATTAATAAGCCCATGAGTCATTTTTCTCACACTATTTCCCAGTCTGATATTTCTTGTCTTTTTGCTGTATTTTTGAAACCAAACTTTCAAATCCAGCATCTATTATTTAGCTGTCACCACTAATCATCACTGAAGTTTATCCAGAAAAATACATCAATCATGTTGAACTCAACTCAAAAGTAACAATGCTGATTAATTTCCATAAAAGAGTACTAGGAGAATAGATTTGATAGATTTATGTGCTTAGTTGTATTAAGCACATAAAATTCTTACTATTTATAAATTTGCGTACTGACATCCAACTGAGAAACTTAAAAATAAAAAAGTTAACTAAGCCCAACAGTGCTGTAAACATTCCATATACCGGCAACATTTAAATACTCATTTTCTTCATTAGAAAAGGCAGAAGACAACCTGATTTTCCTTACCAAAATAATGATGAAGTTATGCATTAGGTGAAGTCACTGATATATTGTTGATGTTCTTGTTTACTCATCCTGTATATGTTAATTTCAGTAAATATCTATAGAGGCTCACAAATTAACTGTGTGATGGCTTGAACACTTGCTGGAAGAGATTTTTCTCCCAGTCATTGAACTATGTATTCTGTTACCCAACAACCACACATAAAGAGAGGGAAATAAACTTCATCAGTTATAAAGACACTGAGAGAAAAGATGAGATAGCACATAACACATTTAAAAAATTTTTAATTTGGGATTAGATAGTATTCCCCTGCTTTGTAGTCCCTCGATACAATGAAAAATAGCATTAAATGTGATTTGAAATTAAACTTCTCCTATACTTTAAAATATATCATGGTAGCACATGAATAAGTTATACTGTTAGGTTCTCTTTGTCATGGCCTTAACTTTTTCATAGCATTTTTTATCCCATTATTACTATGCTTTGATCTATATTTCACTGCCTTAGAAATTTCTTTCTCTTTTTACACTAACTACTTTTATATATGCCGATGAAAATGTCGCACACCAGAGAGAAGTAAGAGATGAAAAAATTTAAAGACATACCTTTGATTTCCTTAATGGACATTTACCAGAAGTGAAAATTTTTTTTTCTCAATGTCTCTAATATATTTCACAAATGAGATCAGGTCACATTAATGTGACCACAAATTTCCAACTGTTCTTATTTACACAGTCATCACGTGGCTTGTTTTACCAGCACCCAGGGAAATACCATCTTCTGGGACTTTTTTCTCCCCATCAGGATATTTAAACTGGAAGCTCTGTCAGACTGCATCAGTGTTCCCTGAGCAAGCAGCAATGCAAACTGCGATTTTAGCATTAGCATTCTGCTTAGAACAAAGGGAGGCACCCCGAAGCACTACACACCAGTGCAGATTTTTCTGGTTTCCCTTTAGAGGGTAGCCACAGCCATTCGACTCTTTGGTTCATTTAAACAAGTCTCCAACCCTTGGCTCCAGAACCGACACCTTATGTAGTTCTATTTGGCCAAGCCAGTGATTTTTGATTACTTCTTCCCAGTAGGTAAGTTTGCTTGTGGCAACGGCGGAGGAAGATTTGTTTTGCAAAGGGGTTAGATTCTTGTCAAAGATTTATCATAAAAATATTAAGAAAGATACGGTTAACTAAATGACACTTTGTAAAATATTGCTGATTTTCTGAAGAAGCCTAGTTTTGGAGTTAGAAGGGATCTGGAGAAAATTAAAGTTTCCAAGTGAGCATTTAAACAGCAAAGAATTTATGCTGCCTGATTTATGATTCCTGAAAAGAAATTATAAATCATGTATTATAAAAATGATCCCTAATTTGTCATTAGTGGAGAAAGCAGCTTTCCTTTTATCAAACCATACAAAACTACTTCTTGTGGGCTCTTCACTATGAGTATCTCTGATCTGATTGACAAGCAGAGCTGCTAACCACGGTGGCATGTTGTCGTCACTGCACTTGCCAGCTTGAGAGAAGGTGAGTGAGTGATTGAATTTCGATTAGTTTCTATCTAGAGTTTATGCCAGATTATATAATTTTATACCACAGGTTTTGCCCTAGAATGTAACTGATAATTAATGCTCTCGATCTAGAATCATTTTTAATTAAATTAAATGGAATGTGATATGTTAGTTGTTTTGAGGTTGTACAAGTTGAATGTTTCTGTAGTATATGAGAGTTTGTACATGTTCTCCTGGTTAAGAGCTGCCACAGATTAGGATTAAAGTGTAATATCTGCTCTTAACTAGATGTTCTGTATTATTTATTTCTGAACTATCAAGTGTGTACATTTTCAAAATTAGCTATGATGCATGTAATAGCCTAGTTTACAACTTGTTGGAGACTCTTGCAGGTGAAACTGGATTTAAATATAGCTGTTTTTCTTATTGGCTCCAATCCCAGTTGGCATTAAGTGGGTGCCAAACTCCCACCTTATATAAGGTTTATAATGTTTTTGCGGAAGTTCAGAAATCTATCCAGAAGTGATGGTCATTATTGCTACTATCGGAGTCATCTCATTCCTAACAATGTAAAGAGTTGTTTTACCTGTGCTATCCTTAATTCCTCACATTTACCTGGTGGTCCAAGCCTCATTTTATGTGAGGTCACGTGAGGGCAATAACAAAGCAATTGAGTAAGAACAGACAAACTGAGAACAAAGTTTTCAAACCTTAGCTGCACATTAGAATCACACGGTGCGCTGTATGCATCAATAATTTCAAAAGTTCCCCTGGTAATTCTAAGATTTAACCAAAACTGAAACCCACTGCCTTAGAAAGAATTGTCTTCCTACATGATTTTAAAAGTCCTTTGAAACTGCTCTGCCTTCCCACCTCAGACAGCAATATCAGGTAGTAGGTGATTTATCTGCTTTTCAGACAAAGTGGAACATGGGGGTCTCAAGGTTAATCTAACAATCTCGAGTTACAGGGTTCGATGAATAATATTCATAAGAGTGCAAATGTATTTAGCTTTGAGAATGCAAAGCAAGATGTTTTATCTAAATGCTAATGTATTTGGAGTCAGCTCTGGAAGAGTAAAGTTTAAAACGATGTTTAATTTTACTTTTCATATCCAAATATACTAAAGGAGTGTTTGAGTTATTCAGCAATGTTTATCACAATTCTCCTATCTCTGAGACCCATCTCAGTTTGCAGTTTGGAAAACACCCAAGCCAATTTCTTCATGTAGAAAAAATGTAGTTTTATTTGGCCAAGCCAGTAAGAAACATTTACAATGTTTCTCAAAGGATTAAAGAGATAATGTATGTTAGAAATCTAGCATAGTGCCTGGCACATAGTGGGTATGTAATCTAAGTTAATTTTCACCTTCCTTCTTCCGTTTATTAATTTTAATATTAAAACATCCCAGAGGCCGGGAACGGTGGCTCACGCCTATAATCCTAGCTCTCTGGGAGGCCAAGGCAGGCTGATGGTTTGAGTTCAGGAGTTCGGAACCAGCCTGAACAAGAGCGAGACCCCGTCTCTACTAAAAATAGAAAGAAATTAATCGGACAACTAAAAATATGTAGAAAAAAATTAGCCGGGCATGGTGGCGCATGCCTGTAGTCCCAGCTACTCAGGACGCTGAGGCAGCAGGATCGCTCGAGCCCAGGAGTTTAAGGTTGCTGTGAGCTAGGCTCACGCCACGGCACTCTAGCCCAGGCAAGAGAGTGAGACTCTGTCTCAAAAAAAAAAAAAAAAAAAAAATCCCAAGTTAACTTTAAGGCAATGGGTATGGAAAAACTATTATGTCCCATGTATTATGTTGATTCATCTGTTTTTTCAAAATGGATTAATTCAAAACTTTGTGTATTTCTTTGTAATTCATTTTGAAATAATTAAAGAAATTCAAAGTCTTTACAAAAATCATGCAGAAAATGCAAGATTTATTCATGTGTCTAAATGTTAAATTAAGGAAAAGAAAATAACTAAAATATGTCCTTCTTTTGATAATTGGCAAATATACTGCAGAAAGCACTTCGAATTATTTGAATGTTCTCATATTTTTTAATTGAAAAGGTTCCAGAGATTCACTTGTATATATTATTTTTAAAGTATCTTAAATTCTTTTAGTTTTGTGACTGACCATTGTCAATTATTTATACAAGTTCTTTAAAGGCTTCTCATAAATCTTAATTTATGTGCATAAACTTGCTTCTACCCAACCAAGTGCAGACTTCTAGCTCTTTTTTTCCAGCATCTTCTGAGAGAGAAAGAGAGAGATTTTTCCACAACATATATTCTGAGATCTTAGCCTGTATAAATGTTGATAACAGCTGACTACTGCCAAAGCAATCGAATAAATGCCAAACTGACATGTTCTTAATTACAAAGAAAATCCCATTCCCTCTCGGGTGCCATGTCTATAGCTCAATTTATTAAGAAAATGTTTAAGTCATTTTAATAATACAGCTTCTTGACATCAAGCTATGAATCTCCATACCGAAATTGCTAATGCTTTTTCTATTCAAGTTGAATTCTCATTAATTTATATTTAAGTACAAAAAAACTAATTCTGTATGGGAAATAGGAGATAAACAACTGCTATTAATACTGAAACCTTACATTCCAAGTTGCTCAATTACAGTTTATTAAATGCACAGCAGTCCTAACATTGTTAATACTTGCATTTGCTACATTCTTTCTAATAATAACCAACTACATGAGAATTTCAATAATGCCAATAAATGTTTGTTTTCCTGAGATAACAACTACGAATCTGTCTTAGGTACACACAGAAGTGGGGTGGAGGAAAACGTTACTTCTGAAATTCATTTTTATCTATTTTTTTCTTTTTAATATTTTACTCATTACTGAAATTATATAGATGCTTCAGGGAAAAACAATCTGATATTAAGGAAAAAGGGGTTTTCAGTACTATTTTTAAACTACATGGTTCATTTTAGCACCCAATTTTTTAGTTCATTTTGACTTCATAAATGAGTTTTTCAAAAGCGTTTACACTAATTACTCATCTTTAATTCAAATAAGTGAGGAAAAATGAGGCTATCCTCATTTTTATAATTAAATATTTATAAAGTACCCATGGCATCTTTAGTGCATATTAATTAAGTCATAGGCGTAAATCAGCTGTACATTCTTGCAAGAAGCATAAATCCAATTTAAATAAGTAAACAAGTGCTATACGAACCCTCCCAAAATTGAATTAGAGATTGATTTATTTTCATAGTTCAGAAAATAATATGTCTGAAACACATAAAACAAAACTAGTTTGAAATTTTTCAAATGCTGTAATCATTCAAATTATTTTAGGATAAAATGTCCGAATTCATGTGGCTAAAAGTTAAATTCTGGTGAAACTTATAACTCACTAGAGCATTACTATGAGAGTGTATCTAAGGAAGGCCATCTGCCATGTCATTGAGCCTCCCTCCAGCTCCCATTGAAAAAGACTCTTTGAGGTTTAGGCTGAGTGTACTTCTCTGACGACACATCTGAGAGAATGCCCGTGTGTATACATTCCTTCTGTCTCTAATGGTATGAATAATGAATAAGAAGCTTATGAAATATGCACTCAAATGGCCTTCCTCTCTTTTTAAGACAACACTATGCCACACCCATAATAAGGAAAAAAAACTGAAAATGCTGAAATAAAATTTTTCGTAAATTTTATATGACTTTTCCATAAAAGAATGGATTTCTGCATATAAATTTGAGTTCATGCTATCAAAAAGAATTATTATGGGGGGAGAAAAACCAACATTACTAATTTGAAGTCAGGATCTTCATACCTGATTACTATGCTATAAATTGGAAAGAGCAAGTAATTTCATCCAGAAGGTCCATAATTTGAAAGATTTTGACTTAGTCCTTAAAAAAGAATACTTGTTTTTTATCCCTTAGAGTACAAAGAGAGGAAATTCTCTATTAAGGCTCCCTTTGATACTCACATAAAGTAAAGCAATCTCTCTCACTCTCTCTTTATATATATATATGTATATGTATATGTATATATATTATATGTGTATATGATTTATATACATATATATACATACACACATATATATATTTTCCCCTTCCTCGCTCTCATTTCTTTAGTGAAAACAATTAAATATATTCCCAGCAGGGCATTGTAGCTCATGCCTGTAAATCCTAGCACTCTGGGAGGCCAAAACAGGAAGGATTGCTTGAATTCAGGAGTTTGAGACCAGCCTGAACAAGAATGAGACTTGTCTCTACTAAAAATAGAAAAATTAGCTGGATGTCAAGACGTGTGCCTATAATCCCAGCTATTCAGGAAGCTG
>CAUYSK010074232.1:0-18572 GCA_963575035.1 Avahi laniger | reverse complement strand
TGTTAATACCAGGTGATCCTTAAATAAGAAATACAGTCACTCATCCGTGTCCAAGCACATCTTAGCGTTAGACTTTAAACTTCCCATCGCTAACTTCTCACCAAAACGAAGCTCAAAAAATTCTCCTCACGAGAGCACTTCCAAAAACCCAGTGATGAAACACACTCGTTCCTCATTTGTGATTTACTTGGTATCTGCGTCATATTGTTTTCCCAAAACTTCATCCTGATCTTTTTTCGGGAATTGTCTTAACGATGTTTTCTCCAAGAAGACTGAGAATTGTAATTCTTAAAACCGAGTCAAGTATCCAGACAAGCGCATTCTGGAAAGTCTAACGTGAGCTTGGTGTCTTTCCGCCCAGTTTCAAGTCTCATTTCAGAATAAGGGATCCGAGGGACAAGAGTTTCAACAGTCTACGGAATGTGCTTCTGTACTTTTCCTGTAGTTTCCTCCCGGAGCCATCTGCAGCCTTGGAACGGGCAGTGAGAGCTTTGTGGGTTTGGCTCGGACAGGCGGCCTGGTTCCAGGGCCCCGGGTGGCTCTCTGGCCACGTGGAGCTGAGGTTGGAAGCGCAGAGATTCCAACCCGAACCACACGTTGTAGACAGTGTCTGAGCCTCAGCAGCAACGCCGAGATCATTCTTAGACATTTCCTAAGTCTGCAGGCAAAGGGAAGCTCTTTATCCCGTGTTTTCACAGGACACACTGAAGCCACATCTGTGTTTCCAAATCCTCTGCTTTCCCTTTATCCGGTAGGTCACCCTTAACCTCCTCCAAGAGACCAAGCTGAGCAAAGAGCTTACTACGGTCAGAGTAATGCACCTGAGAGGCATTTGGTCGCCAGCCCTGCTCTGTGCTGGCTCCAGGAGGCCGGCAGGTAGAGCAGCAGGTGTCTGGGGAGGTGACAGATCCGACTTATGTAAAAGGTCGCCCCGATGGCTGGGTGGACAGCCTAGGGGACAGTGACAAGGCGGGGAGTAGACAGATCAACCGTGAGGCGCGGCAGCAGCCCAGGTGAGAGATGCCGGCGCTGGACTCCGTGTGACACAGAAGCATTTAGAGAGGAAGAGGAGGATGGAGATGTGGCGGGGCAACTCCGCTGGGTAGACTGAGTGTGCGGGAGGGTGGGCGTCTAGTGCAGCCTGTAAGACTCCGACTTGACCGGCATCGTAGACAGTGACAGCTTCTACTGAGATGAGGAAAATGGGGAAGAGAGAGATTTAGGGAGAAAGTACCTGTTCAAAGTGGTCACGGGAGATTTGTGTAGCCGACAGCGATACCTTTAGCGGGGAACCCAGAATGGTCGTCACCTGGACACGTCTGGAGCTCACAGGAAAGAGGGGGTCTAGAGATCTAGAGAAATGTTCGAACAGAGGAGATTGGAGTCCTTGAGCTGGCAGAGGGGTGGGTTAAGGGATGGCGCTCTAACAGGTATTCATTTAAAATATTCTTTCAGTCATTAATTGCAGGAGACACAACTCACTGTCAAAATACTTATCAATAGAGATAAAATGCGTCTCCCTCTCGGCCACCCCCGAGCCCCCGTGCTATCTCCGAATCGATTCATCACAACCAGCGTTGTGCATGCCTCCTCTCTGAGCTTCTAAAATGCGCCACACACATTTACACGTACATCTCGATATACGCAAACAGCGTGCTTCTCGACGGTACTGACTTGTATTTTCATTTAGTGTGTATCTTAGAGATCTTCCCGCGTCGGTACATACAGATGTCACTTGGTTGTTCAGGCTGCTACGTGGGGTTTCACGGCACGAATGTGCCACGATTCACGTAACACGTCCCCTGTTGCCGGATGTTCGCGTTGTTTCCACTTCTGTGCTATTTATTGCACCCCAGCATCTGGAGGTCGTGCAGAGGTCGTGCAGAAGACGAGGGTCACCTAAGGGCCTGGGATAGAGGGCGTGGTTGGGGAGGAGGAGGTGAGGAGGGATGTTCAGAATTCTGGAAGCCCAGGTTGAGAGCATCTGGGAAGAGGGACACCACCGAAACGTTAAAGAATGTAAAGATCTAGATGCATCCGTTGGATTTGGGAACAGGGAGCTCTTTGTCGACTTGTCAGAGCTGTTCCGACGGAACAGTGAATGTGCAAGCCAGAAGGAACGGGTTGAAGAGTGAGCAGGAAGGGAAGAAGCAGTCCGCCGGTGTAGACATGTGGTTTCCTACCTGCAAAGGCTGCTGCGAAGCTGAGCTGGGAAACAGGAACAGCTGCAGGAGGCAGTGAGGTCGGGGAGACGGTGTTTCCCTCCCTCCCTTCCTGTCTCCATTCTTTCTTCCGGCTGGGAGCTGTGTGGCATTGGTCAAACCACAACTTTGCAGCACCCGTGTCTGGGTTTCACGATGGAATCGTGATGTCTGTAGGCACACGGTAGGTACGTTAGAAATAATGCTTGAGTCAACGCAGGAGCAAAGCAGTTGTTTCTTGCAGTTGTTTTCTGATGGGGAAACGCGTGAAGGTTCCTTAGGAGAGCGCGGGCACCCAAACCGCCAGTGGCTGCCACGCGAGAGCCACACTTCGGGGACTCTCCTGCTCCCAGCCCTGCCACAAACTAAAGAGACCACGACATTGGCCCCGAGGGCGCTAGGAGGTGCGTGGTGTTGTCTGGTGGCCTTAGCCAGAGGCTGGGACGTGCCCATAAAGCTGGCGCCAGCCAGGAGTGGCGGTTTCTCCAGCGGGTCCCAATGCGTGGCCAGCACCTCGCCGCTCTACCTGGTGAGACTCTTTCTCCAGCAGCTGTGTCAGCTTTGTAGAATCAGCAACAAGAAGGATTTTTTGTTTGGATACATTTTCTTCCATAGAAAAGAAAAACATTGTGGCTACTTCGGACTTTCACAAGATGCGTTTTGCATAGTGAGAAACGCAGAGAGAGTGGACGTTTTCATCATAAGGTGTGAAGGAGTCAGAGCTCCTGGCGAGGGGACCTGCTGCGGGGGCCGAGCCCACCTACCAGAGAGAGAACAGTTGTTGCAAACCCAGGGCAGCGGCGGCGCCGTGGAAATGGATGGTGCTCCATGCCACTTGTGAGATCTGGCCGCCGCGCTGGACTCCGGCTGCTCGGGACATAAATCGTCTCTGAGCACCCAGGACCTGCCTACCTCCCGCTGACGTCCTCGGACCGATTCCTCAATCCCTGTTCATTCCGTGGTCCTTTTTCTGAGCCTCGATAATGCCTCCGAAGGGAGCCGGGGACACTTTTGCCATTTATCACGAAATAACGCACCATCCTGTACATTTATTACGGTGTACATTATGACCGCGCTATTAGCTGAAAAAAAAGACAGCTTACATTTCTCTGAAGTTTTCCTTTATCTTTACCAAACAGATACCCACTATGACTGCGAATTTAATGGCCCTAAAGTTTAAGACCGGTTTGTAAACACAGTCCCTGCTGGCTGCTATCGATCTTTCGCTATTTTAATGCATTTTTACTGACCGACGTGTCCCGTGGTAAAGAATATTGCCTAAATTAGTTATCTGATTGGCTCTTTTGATTAATGACGGGCTTGTGCTTCATTACACATGACAACATGATCAGAATAATCACCGTCGCTCTACCAGCCGGGCCCGGCATTTTTTATCCGTTTATTTTTAAAGTTCATTTATAAAATTATTTAACGTATACGTCCTAAGTTGTAATTTATTTACATGACACTTTTTTCGATGGGGAGCTGTTGTACTGTGTCACAAATGGCTAAGAAAACAAGGTAAACTAGATGTAAGGATCAATGTCTCTTGGCTCAAGGGGGAAAAAAACGTAATCAAGATTCAGGAGCTGACCTTGTACCACGGTCCAACTTGTCACAGAACAAACACCGAGATACCCGACAAATCACCAGGCACAGCAGGACATGTTCTCAGGCAATCTCTTCTCTCTGTCCCCTTCCTTCTGCCGGAACTTGGTGTGCTTAGAGCTCCCAGCTCCCTTCCTTCTGTGTGCAGAGTAGGGCGACGTGCATTCTCCCTGCAGCCTGCGCTGGTCAGGTGGGCTTCTCGTTCGTACGCCGATTTGGTGAGAAGCTCTATCAGGGATTCGGGGTATTCCAAGTCTGAATTTGGAACAACTCTGCATTAGAAAATGTTGCGTATTTTTAAGCCACAGCGTTGTATTAATTCCGGAGAAACGAAAAGATTCTAATTTAGTCTACTGAATTGTTGGTAATGCCACTCCTCAGGGTACCTGCTTTAGTTATGGTTTGGCTTGATAAAAAGAGAAAAAATAATTAGCTATGTGATCCATTGTACGTTGTGGGTAAGTCTGGCATATTTGGGGTTGCTCAAGAAGATCGCTCTCTTCAAAAGTTTCCTCTCAGCAACAGTGAGACCCTGCCTCTACTAAAAAAATAGAAAGAAATTACCTGGACAACTAAAAATATATAGAAAAAAAATTAGCTGGGCATTGTGTTGCATGCCTACAGTCCCAGCTACTCGGGAGGCTGAGGCAGGAGGATCGATTGAGCCCAGGAGTTTGAGGTTGCTGTGAGCTAGACTGACACCACAGCACTCTAGCCAGGACAACAGAGCCAGACTCTGTCTCAAAAAAAAAAAAAAAAAGTTTCCTCTCTCCCATGTCCTGCTAACCCTCTAAGAAAGGCCAGGTGGAGAAACTTCCAGCGTGCTCTGTTTTGAGTTCTGTCATTTTGTTGATTGCTAGAGTTTGGGGTGATCCGGTTTCTGGGGAGCCAATGCTGGGCCCCCAGGAGTCAGCCATGAACCTCAGAGTCAGATTCCGCCCTAGTCTTTCCTAAAGGCCCATCACCCCGAGGCAATCTGACAAAGCCTCTGCCCCCTGCTCCAGGAAAGCATTGCTTGGTCAACATCGGACAAGCCCGGGATCATGCTGGGTTGTATTTTTATTCTGAAATGAAACATGGCTCTTCCCTCCCCTGGTCTGCTCTCACCTCCCTTGGGTCACCTCCATGTCTCCTCTGAGGGTCTTTGCCGTCTCACTAAAGCTCCTTTCTGCTGCGTGGAGCACTGGTCTGGTGAGTGCACGAGGGTCCCCGGGCCCTGGGGTTTCATGTCAGCGAGTGACTCCTAGGCCCATGTCTAACACCGGCTGAGACATATACGTGATGTCAGAGCTGAAGGAAATAGACCCTCTCCTGGCATCTTTAGAATTCTTTGTCATCCTGCTCATGTGTCACCCGAGGGCACGGTGGCCACTTGCCCGGCTCCTGCTGAACTTGGGCAGAGAGTGGGTTAGGAGGTCAGATGGGTTGCAGGACAGGAGCGGGTGGGCTGGAGACCCTTCCCGGGGTTGGGTGGGGAGGGGGCACATTCCTTCCCACACACGGGCCTGTGTTTAAGTGTCACGTAAAACTGTTGTCTTCTCTCCTTTCCTGGGGCCAGAGGATGTGGACTCACGGCTTTCCCTTGGGTCACAGGCTGGGCATTCCTTCCTTACTAGGTGGGGTTCCAGCCCTCTGCCCTCTGTTTCCTACGGTCCTTGCCAATCCCTGGTCCCGTGGGCATATCACCACCGTGCCACAAAACCCAGACAGACCTAAAGCACCCCATGCACAAAAATAGTTTTCGAGTTCAGCCTCCTGTCCTCTACCTGAATTGCAAAGTAAACAGAAGACCAAGACGTGAGTTTCCAAGCAAAGGCACTTAAAGTGAAGTGGATTTTCATGGTCCCTTTTCCCCCCTGGACTGAATTAACGTTGTAAATAATGCCTCCTGTCTCCTGCATGATGATTTGCTGTTATGCTATTAAAAAGTTCCGTTACGTCAATTCATGCAGACAGCCATTCGCACGGCTCAGACATGAAATAGAACTTCGGTGCGAGCCCACTGCGGGAACTGACCGCGTGCGTGCTCGAGTCTGGGCACGTGCGTGCGCCCACGGCCTTGGGGGGCTTTCTGGGGTGTAAGATAAGCGGGCGTGTGAGATGATGTTGAATATGCAAGTTATATGTTAATATGATTAAATGACTACTGGGTCGCCCAACGTAATCAATTGAAATATTCACCAACTTTGTGTCGGAATTGGAAGAAATTATTACCTCGAGGCTGCCAAACACATTTTGCAGCTTTGCATTTGCAATAATGCGTGTCTCACTTAGCATTTAAAAACATATTTTTGATTTTAATAAAGCAAGATGAGTCTATTAAAGAGATACTCGCACGCATTTGGAAGGGGATTCAGGAAGCACATGGACCTCTCCCCAGGAAGGTACCTGGGAAGCGGAGATGCTCCCCGCTCTCCTCCCTCTCTTCCTTCCTTCTGAGGGGACCCGAGGCTGAGTTTTCCAAGGAAAAGGATCCTATTCCAAGCCACTCTTACTAATGTATCATTGAATAATTTGCCTTCACTCTCAAAAATCCTACAAAATGATTTAGCCCCTTGATGTGATTTACTTGCGTTTTAAAACTCCGTGCAACACCTTGCAGATCAGACGGATGTAAATGTGTCTTCTCTCCCACTGAACAGGCACAGCTAAAGCAAATAAAATCAAAGATGCATATTCGTTTCCCGTGGCTTTTGCAAAACGTAAGTGATGAGGGGGGTGGGAAGGCAGCCGCCGTTCGGTCCTGTTCTATTATTGACAACGGCAGAGATAGAAATTAGAAAACAAATCCCCTTTTAAATGAAACGAAGTAAAAGGCCTCCCTCACTCAGAGGAAATGCTAATTGGAGCTACCTTGCTAATGCTGGCAAGTCACAGGAAGGAAACATTAAGTTATTATTTTTAATAATGTTTACAAGTATACCCAGCCATTTCCAGCCGGTGAAAGATGTCAGCCTTGGCCAAACGTGGCAGATCTACTTTTCACCAAAGACGCTGCCCGTCTTCCCCCTGATAGCAATCATTAATTTTATTTTTTAACCCGGTCTTCAAATGAAGACGGATGAGCCGGAGAGTTTTAAACGCAGGCTGCTTACGTTCAGAAAAATGGCTGCGAGACGCCGGATCAGGGCGTCTGAGCCGAGGCCAGTTGCCGTTTGGGAAGGAAATAAAAACACAGGAAGATGAACAGCAGGGCCGGGCCTCGGAGCGGGTGGCGGAGAAGGAAGGGGCAAGAGCGTGCGGGGAGCAGAGTTGCGCACTGCTCTTTGGGTCTGAGTCACTTACTAACTGCCGCGGGGACTAACTGATACAATTACGGTTAATTGCATTTGATAATTTTAACGTTACATGTTCATATCTATTTCTTATTAACAGCCTTCCTCGTGTCAGAGATCAAAGGGCCTTTTAGGTACCGCATCATGGATAGCATCGTGCCAGATCTTTAAAAGATGTTTTTCTCACCCGTGCAATTTCTCATATAAGCCGTGTTTTTAGTCAAATGTCAGTTAGCCTTATTTGATTGCTCTCGCTTTATTTTTTTTTAATTTTTTATTTTTTTGAGACAGAGTCTGGCTCTATTGCCCCGGCTAGAGTGCCGTGGCATCAGCCTCACTCACAGTAACCTCTAACTCCTGGGCTCAAGCGATCCTCCTTCCTCAGCCTCCCGAGTAGCTGGGACTACAGGCATGCGCCACCATGCCCGGCTAATTTTTTCTGTATATATATATTTTTAGTTGTTCAGATCATTTCTTTCTATTTTTTAGTAGAGATGGAGTCTCGCTCTTGCTCAGGCTAGTCTCAAACACCTGACCTTGAGTGATCCACCCGCCTCGGCCTCCCAGAGTGCTAGGATTACAGGTGTGAGCCACCGCGCCCGGCCTCTTGCTTTATTTTTAAGTCAAAGATTTGGACCTGGTCTCAGGCTCATGCTAAGCTGCTCCAGGAAGATTGCACCATACGCTCATCGTAGAGACTGTTAAGAGGACGTTTTACTTATGTGCAGTGTAGACCATTTCACTCTGAGAAATTGGATTAAAATGCATGTGGTTCCATTTAGTGAGGGGGTTGGGTTCGGCTCAGGGAGAAGAGAAAAGAGAAGATAGAAGAGTGTGTTGGAAGCACTTGCAGAACGGTGGAGAAAGGACCCCTGAAGATCTTTTGCAAAAGCAAGGAGAACACTGGCAAAAATGGTCAAAGGCAATGTTTCCAGGACTCTGGAAATTAACTAAGGACTTCCAACAGTCTGAGGAGCAGTTATTCCAGAAAACCCGGCTGAGCCTTGGCAAGGAATGACAAGCTCGAAGGCATTTGAACTTGCCCTATTTCCATGGCCCTGTCCCCAGCTCTGTGGTAGTCTCAAAGGTGTCAGCCTCGAAACCATAGCAGATGTTAGAACCAACAGGGTCGGTGTGGATTTGGAGCTCGCAAAAGCTCCCATTCCTAAGAATCGTCACTATTTTACCTGTTGGGCACATCTCTAGAAAAGCCCCATCCTTAGGGCTTGTCTTCATCAGACTCAAGGTACCCTTGCTGGGAATAGCCCCAACTCCAGGCGTTTGTTGAAGACAAGCAGAGTAAAGTATTTAGCATCACTGGGGGCTGAGGCAGTGAAACCAATTGCAACAAACAGGAAGCTCCCAAAAAACGTAAACATAAAACAAAAATCTGGGACTGGGATGAGTATAGGAGGCCCTGAAAAGCTCTAGCATATCCTGGGGATCTGGAAGACCTGTTGGAGCTTTTCAAAGTCACTTCTACTCAACATTGTACTGAGAGTTCTTACTAGGGAAATTAGGTTAGAAAAATGAATAAAAGGCATTCAGATTGGAAAGAAGTAAAACTCTCTATTTGCAGATAAATTCATGTATATAGAAAATCCAAAACTTCTTAATCTACTAAAAATTGTTAGCACAATAAATAAACTCAGCAGCAAGGCTGTAGGATGCAAGATCAATACACAAAAATCAGTTGTATTTCTATTACCATCATTGAACAATCAAATATAAAAAAATTAAATTTCATTTGCAATGCAAACAAAAAAGTTAAAAACATTTTAAGGAATACATTTAACAACTAATTGAGAGACATGTGTACTGAAAACTGTGAAATATTGTTGAAAGAAATTAAAGAAGATCTAAATAAATGAGAAGACGTCCCATGGTCGGAGATAAGAATGCAGTTGGATTAGACCACGGTTCTAAAATTGATCCACAAATTTAATTCAACATCTACCAAAATCCCAGCTGCCTTCGTGCAGAAATTGATATGCTGATCTTAACATTTATATGGAAATGCAAAAGACCCAGAATAGCCAAAACCTTCTCAAACAAGAAGAACCACGTTCGAGGTTTCATACTTACCAATTTCACGGCTTAATGCAAAGCTACAGTAATCAGTACAGTGGGGTAGTGACATAAGGTCAGACACATGGGAGAACAGGACAGAACGAAAGAAATAAACCCTTGTGTTTATTATTCATGGCCAATCGATTTTCGACAGAGGCACCAATCGAATCCAATGGGAAAGAGTAGTCTTTTCAACAAACGGGACTGGGATAACTGTATATTTACATGCAAAAAAAGTAAAGTTGAACCCCTGCCTCACACCATACACAAAATTTAATTTGAAAAGGATCATAGTCATAAATGTAAAAGTTAGAATTATAAAAACATTAGAGACTATGGTGGTAAATCTTCATGACCTTGGGTCAGGCAATGGTTTCTTGAATATGAACCAAAAGCATAAACAACAGAGGAAAAAATAGATAAAGTAGATTTTATCCTAATGGAAAAGTTCAAGGGATGTCGTCAAGAAACTGAAGACAGTCCACAGAACGGAAAAAAGTATTTGCAAATCATACGCCTTATACGGATCTTATATCTAGGTTATATAAGTACTCTTAAAATTTAATAATAAAAGATGACCTGATTGAAAATGGGCAAAGTAGTTAGAGATTTCTGCAAAGAAGATATGCACATGGCTAAAGAGCACATGAAAAACTGTTCAACGTCATTAACCATTAGCGAGGTCCAAACCAAAACTCCAGTGAGGTTCCCCTTCATGCTCACTGCAATGGCTGAAATCAGAGATAGACAAAATTATAATTATTTGCAAAGCTGCGGAGAAGGTGAAACCATGGTATCTTGTTGATGGTATTGTAAGCAGCTAGACAGTTCCTCCAAAATTTACAGGGAGAGTTACCCTGTGACTCTGAGTATATGTACAAGAAATAAAAACAGAAGTGTCCACACAGAAACTCATACACGGGTATTTACGGCACCATTTTTCATTTGAAATTAATTAATCCATTAATAAATGGATAAATAAAATACATCTATATAATGGAATGGTGAGAAAAAGGTATGCGATACTGATATATACCAAAATGGGTGACCTTAGAAATACTATGCTAAGTGAAAGAAGCCATTCACAAGAGACCAGATATTGCCTGACTTCATCCACCTGCAATGCCCGGATGGGGCACATCCAAGGAGACAGGAAGACTAGTATTTGTCAGAAGTTGGCGTAGAGGAGTGGGGAGTGGTTGTTAATGGGTACCGAGGTTCTTTTGGGATTGATAAAAGGTTCTAAAATGAGATAGTGATGAGGGCTACGTGGCTCTGTGAAAATGCTAAAATGCACTTAATTGTATACTTTAAAAAGATGAATGTTCTGGCGTGTGAATCATATCAATAAAGCCGTTATTAAATAAGCATGATGATGAAAACACAAAGACAATCCCCCAACTGGTTTATTTTCATGTCATTATTAGCCTCAGAGAGGGTAAAACAATCTAGAAATGGTGTATTTGGTGTATCCAGGAGGGTGGAGAAACACCACATTTTACGCGATGATCACTGTCCTTGCTATGGCAGGGACACTTCCTCTGTCACCGCGAATGTGGCAGCTCGTCTCTGTCCCCTCCCCCGACACCCTCTCCCTGCACCTGCTGCAAGGTCTGGAAAGTGTGAGGACCTCGGTTAAGTATTACGTGACTAAATCGGTTAACCAGCCACTGAACGCAAATCCCAAAAGAGGATTGTGAGTTCGGGGTGGTGAGGATGACGATAATTAGTAGCGGTATTATTTCTGGAGAAATGAGCAAAATTAGCTTTGAAAGGAACTCTCCAGATCTGAATTCTAGAAATCATTTCTGCAACGGATACGTTGCTAAAATCGGTGTTCAGCTTCCCGAGCGCTCTCCTGTGAAATTCAGCTCTTATATGAATGTCTATTTTTTCATGTTTATTAATAATTTTCCAACGGATGTGTAAGAATCGGCAAAGAAGGTGAACGCAAAAAAGCTATTTAAAATTTGTTCTCAGGTCTTACTTCTCTTTGAGATTTATTTGCGTCTTTTCCTTCCTTTAATTCCAGACTTTCTATGTTGGCGGAGGGAACCCAGGTGGGGACCACAGCTGGTCTTTCGTTGCCATTGGGTCATGTCTGCAGTTGGCTGTCCGCACAGTTCCTACCGCTGGTTAGTTTTTTTTTTGTTTTTTCTTTTGAGACAGAGTTTCACTGTGTTGCTCGGACTAGAGGGCCGTGGTGTCAGCCTAGCTCACAGCAACCTCAAACTCTGGGCTCAAGCGATCCTTCTGCCTCAGCCTCCCAAGTAGCTGGGACTACAGGCATGCGCCACCATGCCCGGCTAATTTTTTTTTTTCATATATATATATTCTTAGTTGTCCAGATCATTTCTTTTTATTTTTTAGTAGAGACAGGGTCTCGCTCCCACTCAGGCTGGTCTCAAACTCCTGACCTTGAGCGATCCTCCCGCCTCGGCCTCCCATAGTGCCAGGACCACAGGTGTGAGCCACCACGCCCAGCCTCTGGTTAGTTTTTTGATAGACTGTCTTAGTCTTTCCCGTCCATTAACATTTCATGAAGCGTGAAGGGAAATTCATGGAGTCTGCTTTGCTACTTTCATTCGGGGCCCTTCTGTCCACACTTGAGCCTCACCCAAAGCTTCTCATGTTCTCCCCCAGTGCCCTTGGGGGTAAGTGAGGGGGGAAGACCACGGGGCAGGAAGGCAGGACCCTTCTCTCATTGGAGGACACAACGTTTATCAAGACATGTAGAGAAGGCATCTAAAATAAAAACAGGTGCATGGTGGGGTAGCTGAGAAAGAGGGGTCTGAATTGGGGAGAAGATAAACTCCGTCCCTATGAACGCCGTCAGCGGTGATAACTTAATAACATTCCATGCCGTGTCTGGGGAAAATTCCTTCCCTTTTGTAGCTGTAGAAATGATTGAGGCAGAACAGCCAAAATTGGTATAAAAAAGGACCGCAGAGGCTAAACAGGTTGTGTTGTCTGGCAGCTCCGAAAACAGGTGAGAAACACGGCCCCGGGGTGCAGCGAATTTAATCTTCGAACAGGTTTATTGTTTTATCGGGGCTTTGTTTAAGAAGGGTTGCGTTATATATAACGCCGGGATAAATTTTTACATAGCAGATTTATTCAACAGGTTTATTCTTTTACCAGATCTCATAGTATTTCACCGTTTGGTGTGTGGGGTCTTATTCATCAAAAGAGTTTATGGGTTAATAAGTTATGAATTTTAAAAAGTTTCACTAATAACGCAGGATGTGTTGAGATTTATGGGCAGTGCATTTATTCTGTTAGGAGTTTTATTTTTGAGCTAAGACACACTGGAGATACAAGGCAGGCAAATGGCGTGGTTTATTTGGAATGAACAGGCAGGGTCTCTGTGGGACCCCTTGCCGCGAGGAGGGGATTTTATTCTACATCTTATTGTGGCCGGAGATATTCTAGTGGCTTCAATGAGTCTCATCAGTGGGTCTAAAGCTTGGTTTAAAGTGTCCGTGGTCCCTTTTCCCCGTGGAATCGTGGTGTTAGGCTGGCCTTTCTGATCACCTTCCTCTGCGATAAAACAAATCGCTGTTTCTTAAAGCAAAGGGAGAACGCCAGGACCGCTGTCTTCTGAGATCAGTATCGATAATTTTCCCCAGCGATCGTCCCCGCCGGAGAGTTGGAGCTCAGGTGAGATTGTCCCCTGGACCAGGAGAGCTTTGGAGAAGAGAGCATCCGGCTACTTAGGGTTAATTGTTTTAAGACTCATTTGTGCTGCTGGGATTGTGTTTGAAGGTTCTCCTCTCTGCACCTGGCATCCTGCCGAGAGCTGTTGGCCGGGTGGCCACAGCCAGAACTTTGCTCTGTCACCTGCTCCCAAACCTCCTACAGGTACGTAGGGGTGGAGAATGCTACCAGGACTGGTTCTTAGGTCTCTTGGAGAGAGAAGCCTTAGAAGGGCAACACTTGGTTGTTTCTTTGGTATATCGAGCTCTACCCTGCAGGACTGTGACACACACTTTTGGTTGCCTGTCCAACAGCCGTGCCCCTCTTCTCTTCTCTTGGCAGGGGTCATGTTTGTTTGGGTACTCAGCGCCCCCAACGTGATTTTTAATAGGATGAGATCATCCCAGATGCAGAGAAAACCCCCAGGTGATATAAACTAACGGTTCTCAAGGTGTGATCTATAGAACCCTGGGATCCTGGGGAACTTTACGGGGAATCCTTGAGACCAAAAGTATTTTCATGGTGATGCTAAGGCATTGTTTGCTTTTCTTCACGGTGGTGTTCACTCTGAAGGTAAAAAAGCAATGATGTGTAAAATCGCTAGCATTTCAGCGCCAGTCAAGGGCGGTGGTCCTGAAAGACCTTGCATTCTTCTTCACCACTTGCAGTTTAAAATACCAGTTTTATTTGAGAATATCCTTAATGAAACAGCAAAACTTATGATTTTTCATAGAGTCTCAACTCTTCAGTGCTCGTCATTTTATTATTCTGAGTGAAAAAGGGGAGTGTCCCAAAACTGTTTCTGCTGCACACCCAGGTACAGTGGACATGTCTGTCCCAAGGAAGGGTCTTCGGGCAGAGG
This sequence comes from Avahi laniger, assembly GCA_963575035.1. Taxonomy (NCBI): domain Eukaryota; kingdom Metazoa; phylum Chordata; class Mammalia; order Primates; family Indriidae; genus Avahi; species Avahi laniger. Next base: position 4,860 of record CAUYSK010074232.1, on the reverse strand, counting down.
GTCAGGTTGTAACCTGAACTAGCCGGCTTTTTCGTAAGACACCATTTTTATTTTATAGAATATCTGACTATGGTGATTCACATTGAGATATTTGGCAGCTATTTTTTTCAAAAATAAACAGAAGGAAATAGCTAATAGTATTGGTTGCCAATAACATTTAAATTTTCAAGCAAAATAATAATTTTTAGAAACATTGTATTTCCAATCTGAGATTAACAGCTCCCCAATCGCTGAAGATTTTCTGATGAGACCAGTGATGATATTAATGAATATTATTTTTTTTCAAATGGTGTAAGAATGTGTCGACATTGGAAGATTTGCATAATTTAATTAACCAATGTTTTCCAAATGATCGATGCATGATGATACAGAAATATGTCTGGGTAAAGCACGATAGATAAATGATGGATTTTAATGTAATGAAATACAAAATAGTTCTTTGATATGCTTCAGATTTCACACTGTGCCTGATATATAAAAACTACCACTTGTGGAGTTTCGGTGTAGTATCAAAGAAGAATCTCCACAATTATCCAAAGAGGTTATTACAATATCTTCCCCTTTGCAGCTATATAGCTGTGCGAGCTTAGATTTCTTTCTATATTTCAGCCGAAGAACATACCACAGCAGACTGACTGCAAAAGCAGATATGAGAAACCAGCGTCTCCATTAAACCAGGAACTAGAAAGTCACCAAAATATAACAGAATACCAGTTCTGCTCTTCTTCTTTCATTTTGGAAAATATAGTTATTTTTCATAACTCTCTGTTCTTTATATTAACATACGATGCTTATTATTTTTCAAATGAATGAAAAAATATTTTAACATTTTTTTTGATTTTGATTTCTAATAGGGTAAATATTAATTGATATAAACTGCATAAACAAAAGCTTAATAACCTCTGGTCAGGGCTAATCCTTGCGGGTTTACGTCCTTTAACGGTGATTGCTTTAGCCATAGGACCGTATTAAGATGTGGAAGGAATTCTCCTAGCAGCAAAGTTTACTTTGCAAAGTGATTCAGAAAGAAGGATGTCTTTTCCTGCACGGGCCGTTATTGGGTGACATGTGGCAGCTAGAATTGCGGCAGTCTTCTACACACTGAAGGTTGTCCAGTGAAAGAATGAAGATTTGAGTCCTGGTGGATCCCGTCGAACAGTAGGATTGAGCAGCTCTGAGTCCCCACACTTTGTGCTGTTAGAGACAACCGGGTTCCGCTAGTGCTCAAGCTATTTGAGTAGCGTTTCCCTTCACTTAATAGCCGAGATCCTTCTGATGCCAGTATTTGCTCCCGAACTTTAAACCTATAAAGTAACTCACAAGCAGGAGAAAGCGTCCTTTTTTTTTTTTTGTTTTCCCTTTGACTTTTTTCAGTACAGAGCTCAAATTCATGCCAGCCTCGAAGATCATTAGCACTCTCCCCTACATCTCCCGGTTTTATATATTGCTGTTCACACCTGGGTATACGGTTTCCCCTCCTCACGGCCCTTCTCACCTCCCAGACCAGCAGAAGAAATAAATAGCCCGTATAAAAGAGCAGAACGTCATAGACAACAGGGAGCTGCTGGGATCTGGGCCGCACTTCCCCCAAAGAGTCATTCCAGTCTATTAGACACATAATGCATGTTTTAAAAAAGAGCCCGTTGTAAATACGTATTTGTTCAGATGGGCCGCGGCACAACAGAGCATCTCCAGGGGAGAGAGGATGTGTTTTACAACCTGCCAAAAAATTTCCTGTGAAAGGTAAAAATAAGACAAACGGAAAGGCATAGAAGCCCACCCCCTGACCCCCCAAGGCCGGGCGGAACCCCCATCCCTGGATGGTGCTGTTGTGGTTGGCCTGACACTCAGATACCCTGACCTCGGACACAGTTCTGGAAGCCATTTGTCTCATTGGTGTCTGGGACTCATTCAGGCTGAAGGGGAATCGAGGAAAGACAACGGAGAAAGGGTTGGAGGGGAGCCCCTGCTCCGGGCCATGTTCTCGAGCCCCGGGAGGTGGCCAATATCTCAGGCGGAGCTGGGATTGCTCTCCCCAGCCGCGGGGTGTGAACAGCCGTGAAGTGCCCCAACTCATCTGTGGGTGGTCCAGGTGTCTCCGAGCTCCTCAAAGTAGCTCAGGACCTACTTTTTGGGTCTGAATGAAATGTTCTTCTTCCAGACTAGTGCGTGTTATCACAGGTTTAAATAATAGCTACAGCCAGGACCCGCACTGCCTCATCCTGGAAAATGCCAGGGAAAGCAACAGTAGCGTGACAAGTGGTGCCACTCGGGAGGAGAGACTCTTGGGAGAGGAGCAGGGTCCCTGGGACGGAACGGGAGCTCCTTAGAAGTGTGGGGACCTTCCCCTCTCTCTCCTTTGTGGATACACTGTCCTTGCTTCCTCCGGAATTTTTTTAGGCTGCATAAGCTTCGGGGTACAATTAGAGTCCTTGTAAGAGTGAAAATTCAGGCGGTGATGTGCATTTTCTATGGCACGGAACCGGGAGGAAGGGATGTCAGTTTGTTCCGTTAATTAGTGATGCGAAGGTCGTTCCCTAGTTAAAGCCCCGACCGCCAGGTCTTTCCCTGGCATAAGTACCTTGTGCTTTCTGCAGTTAGTGAACAATCTATGTGCGGATACTTGGATACCCTGTAAATATCCTGCTCCCCAAGAATATTTTGATCACTGGTTTTAGAACAATCCATGACCGAGTCGGTTGTTACATTTGTGTTTGCAAAACGGCGATTTTCTAATGCAATCGTTACTTCTACGATTATGAGCTGGCGTTGATATGTATTTAAGAAGCTGTCACCGTAAATCTGTGGTTCTTTGTCACATGCTACAATCCGTGATCACCATCATTCTCTCTGGGGCTCAGATTGTCTTCAGTCTGGCCAGCAGGACTCCTTTGGCTTTGAGCACCCCCTTGTCATAAGCTGTTCCAGGGTCAGCTTGTCCTTCCTGCCTTGGTCTGAAATCAGCCGTTTCTCCAGGGATCCCTGATTCTTCTTTGCGGAGAACGGCGCTTGGAAACCAAGATCCGGGTCCTGGGTGTGATCGTTTCTACGGGAGGGTCATTGCTGCTGGGTCGTTTCGGTAGACAGAACTAGAAAACGTAGAGTTTCTGTTTTTATTTCTTTTCTTTTTTTAACAAAATCATGAATTTATTCATCATAATCTCTCCAAATTATTCTAATACCATAAGAGTTTTCCTCGATTACCCTAGTTTCTGTTTGTGTCTCCTTTCTCGGGAAAATTCTATTTTCCAGCAACACCGATGTATTTACTTATTTGTTCTATGCTACAACATACATACACTCATCTACTGATTATTGATACCACAACCAACACACACTTGCTGACTTGCTAAGCACAGGTTGCGGTAGCCTGTGGTCTTTGTAGTCGTCTCACACATAAGTTGTGCACGAATTCAATCGCAATGAAATATCAAAAAAATCCAAACTTGGGGATGTCTCACAGGACGACTGGTGTGGATTCTTCAAAAGCATCAACATTATAGAAATAAAAAGATAAGATAACTGTCGTAAGTTATGGGAGCAAGAAGGACATAGTAACAAATGCAATGTCAAATCCTTAATTAGGTCCTGAAAACAAAACCCCACGAGGGACAAATGAGTAACTACTAATACGGATTGCGTATTGCATGATATTACTATGCTGATATGAGTCCTGTACATTGCATTTACGAAGCCGGGCTACATCTGGTGGACACCTTTGAGTTATCTATAATATTTATTATTTTCCTTATCTTCCTTTTAAATAGACAGAAAATGAGAAATAAATATACTTTCAAGTTTATTGATAGCTCATAGGTATGTACTTTTGACATTTCATCTTAAGCTATATCTAATCTACTCCTCAGCCATCCACTAACTTTATTGATTATGTTTTCTATTTCTAGATGCTCTATCAATTTGAATCTTTTAAAAAATTTATATATGTGTTCTGTTTTCAAATTGTCTTGACCCCGTGAGCCTAATTTTTTTAAATGTCCGAACAGTTAAAAATCATTTTAAATGAACTTACTGTTACATAGTATCTTTTAAATCAACATTCCGTCATCTCAACTTTGGGACTCTAATTTATCTGCTTACTGTTTCTGCTGACTCTCGTTCCTGACCTGCTACCTTCTTGTCTGCTTGGTCATTTTCGACTGAGAGTCTGCTGTCATTGCCATTGCGTTTTGTTTGTGGGAAACCCAGGTGGGCTGTGTTTCGGGGTCGTTCTCACAGGGGATTTATGTCTTTTGCTTCTTCTAAGGCCCAGGGCCATTGCTAGCCCAAGACAAATCTTATATCAATTTGGGAGGCTTAGAATCTTCTAGATCCTGTAGAGATTGCAGATGCAAACTCCAGACGGTCTCAGGCCGGGGTTTTGCAATCTCAGGCAAGCATTTGGGTCCAGACCCATGAGTGGGCTTCTGTCTCCTTTCCTCATCATGGTCCATGAATTTTTATCTCAGAACTTTTCTCCTAACTGGGGGTGCAGCTCTCTGCGGGTCCTGTCTCGAGGTGGAGATCAGGGGTTCCAGCTCTTCTTCAAACTGGTTTCCATATCATCTTTAAAACTCCAGTCCAGGGCATCGCCCAAAGGGATACTATTATGGGGTTGAACCCCAAAAAAGGGGGTATGTGGAAGTCCTAACCCCAGTATCTCAAAATCTGACCGTATTTGGAAATAGGGTTTTTACAGAAGAAATCAAGTTAAAATGAGGGTATTAAGATGGACCCTAATCCAACATGACAGGTGTCCTTACAGAAAGGGAGAATTTGCACACAGGGACAGACACGCACAGAGGAGGGCCAGGTGAGCACACAGGGAGAACACCCGTGAAGATGAAAGACCAATTACAAGCT
>CAUYSK010074227.1:0-31456 GCA_963575035.1 Avahi laniger | reverse complement strand
TTCATATAAACACCAGTTAGTTCCTAGGGCATATTTCTGGCCACAAAAACATCACCGTACTTCTAAATAAAGACCTAAAACACTTCTAATATAAAATATTGAAATAAATGTGAGCTATGCATATATTTAAGAGAGATTAATTAAAACAGTAAGGTAATTATTTACCCAATTATTCCAGTTCAGGGTCGAAGGCGGCCGGAGCTTATCCCGTAGCTCAGTGTGCAAGGTGGGAACCAGTCCTGGCCAGGATGCCACAGGGCGCTCACACTCCCACACTCTCTCTTCTCACTTACATTGGGACCATTCACCTCATGTGCACACTTTTGGGATATGGGAGGAAACCCATGTACCTGGAGAAAACCCACGAAGACATGGGAGAACATGCAAAATCCACAGACAGCGGCACCGCTTGGGAATTAATTTTTTCTCATCAACATTATAAAGAAACAACATGGAACAAAATGATGTTACTGGAGGACTCGCTGTGTTTGTATTGTAGGAGGAAACAGGTGAAGTGCCTTTGCATTCCTTTTTCCTGTTTTAAAACAGCAGTTAGCCCTCAACTTCCAACATTTCTCTATCTCAAATGAGTAAAATATGGCTAATACTCACCACTAACCAAAATAAGAAAAAATTCTAGAATAAGAAGAAAAATGAAAATGGATGAAACCTCTCTCCATTCCTCTTACAGACTCTGAGTGTTCTTTTAAAAGTACTTAATTTCACTGCTAGAAAGGCTAAAATGAACTCTGCTTGAGTCTTCAGGGAAAAAAATGTATTTAAACAAAATTCTTACACAAAAAAGCCATGTGGAGACCCATGGAGATCATGGAACTCTGCCTTGTCAGTCCACAGCAGCAGGGAGTCCTGCTGTCGTACACACCCGGGAGTCAAATTCCACCCTACTGAGCCTCTTACTCTTCAGCCTTGTTTTAGTTACTTTCAAACACTTCCAAACCTCTCAATCATGGGATCGATGACAAAGAATAGCCAATTTGCCATTTTTTCCATTAGAGAAATTTTTTTCAGAGATTGATTTTCCAAACCTAGAGAACTGGGGAGTTGGAGGTAGGAGAGAGGTTAAGCACTTGAAAGCCTATTTATAGTAATGCAATAGCAGGTAACTACTGCCTTTAAAGCACACACACTAACAACCAGTATTCCAGCCTCTCAGGTGTGACTTAAGTGACATGCTAGCAAGAGCTGCAATGCTGTTAAGTGAATGGAAATCTTAGGAATCAAAAAGAAAAGGAATAACATATACACTGAATTCTAGCTTACCACTTACCACTTGTAAGTTCACTGCAAGCGGTCATATTTCAGCCAAATGATTTCAAAAGTTGCATCCCCTTGACAAAAAGGAAGTAAGGAATGTATGGATGTCACAATTACGTGAGTCCACAAGGGTATAACTGTTGTTTATACATTTAGGTGTGCCAAGTATGCTATTCGACATATTTTGATCGTATTGGAAAATTATTTCTAGAATTCTTTCTAGTTCTGCTCTGCTCACACAAATCCTTCCATCCTGACAAATCCAGGCTGCTTATAGAATCCCTGGTTAATTTTTCTTAGTCATAGAGATTCCCTATATAACAGAAGGTGTCAGTTCTGTTGTCTCATTAGATGACTACGTGCTTACTTAAGGAGACTGAAGGCATTTATAGGTTTTCTTACTGTTCCCAACTTCAATAAACTTGGCTTTTTCTACGTCTCCTTGCCATTTCCTCTAAAAGTCATACAACGTTCCTTAATCCCACTGACTCCCCATTCTCAAAATGATGCTTGCAATGGAATACTGTCCTTCGGGACATGGTAGCCTTTCAAGATATCCAGGTCCTCATTACCTCACTCTGATAAAGTCCATCCATATTCATGTCAACTCATATACTATAAAGGCTCCTCTGGCCAGCAAGTGCTCACTCCTCAAACACAGGAAAGACTGAAGACCAGAGGCATTTCGTATGGAACCAGAAAAGACTCCATATAGCTAAAGCAACCTTAAGCAAAAAGAACAAATTGGGAGTCATCTATTTACCAGACTTCAAGCTATACTACAAAGCTATAGTAACCAAAACAGCATGGTCCTAGCACAAGAACAGAGATACAGACCAATGGAACAGGAATGAGAACCCAGATATAAAACCATCCTCATAGATCCATCTGATTTTTGATAAAGCAGACAAAAACATACACTGGGGAAAAGAATCCCTATTCAATAAATAGTGCGGGGAAAATTGGATAGCCACATGTAGAAGACTGAAATAGGATCCACACCTTTAACAAAAATCAACTCACAATGGATAATAGACTTAAACCTAAGGCACGAAACCGTAAGAATTCTAGACAAAAAGGTTGGAAAAATTCTTATAGACATCAGCCTAGGCAAAGAATTTATGAAGAAGATCCCAAAAGCAACCACGGCATCAACAAAAATAAATAAATGAGATCTGATCACATTAAAAAGCTTCTGCACAGCCAAAGAAACTATTACTAGAGCAAATAGACAACCTACAGAATGGGAGAAAATATTTGCATGCTACACATCCGATAAAGTGCTGATAACTAGAATTTATATAGAACTCAGGAAAATCAGCAAGGAAAAAATCAAACAACCCCATTAAAAAGTGGGCAAAGGATACGAACAGAAACTTTTCAAAAGAAGATAGACTAATGGCCAACCATGAAAAAATGCTCAGCATCTCTAATCATCAGTAAAATGCAAATCAAAACCACAATGAGGTATCACTTAACTCCACTTAGAACGGCTTTTATCAAAAAGTCCCAAAAAAACAAATATTGGCATGGATGTGGAGAGAAAGGAACACTTACATACTGTTAGTGGGACTGCAAACTTCTATGGAAAGTAGTATGGAGATATCTGAAAGAACTAAAAGTAGAATGACCACTTGATTGAGCAATCCCACTACTGGGTATCTACCCAAAGGAAAAAAAAGACATTCTATTAATATAAAAAAGACATCTGCACTTGAATGTTTATAGCAGCAAAATTCACAATTGCAAAGATGTGGAAACAACCCAAGTGCCCATCAATACATGAGTGGATTAACAAAATGTGGTATATGTATACCATCGAATACTACTCAGCCAGCCACAAAAAAAAAATTATGAACTACCTATTGTATTACCCTGGATGGAACTGGAGCCCATTCTTCCAAGTAAAGCATCACAAGAATGGAAAAATACATGCAACATGTATTCACCATTAAATTGGTACTAACTGATCAACACTAATGTGCACATATGGGAAGTAACATACATAGGATGTCAGGCAGGTAGGAGGGGTGAGGAGGGGATGGGTAAATCTACACCTAAGGGATGCGATGTGTACCATCTGGGGGATGGGCACGCTTGTCAGGCGGTGCAAAGGCAATTTATGTAACCAAAGCATTTGTACCCCTTTAATACTATGAAATAAAAAAATTAAAATAAATTAAATAAATTTTATTGACTACCCAAGGGAAAAAATCTAAGAGTTTGTCTCTTAGAAAAAACTATGGTCTTTGAGTCACCATTATGCTAGAATAGCAATTTTACAGACTACAAAGAATACTTAATGTGGTAAATGTAAGTGGCCAGTTATAAATGATTCCTCATTAACTAATAAATGAAATTGTTTAATTGAGCTACTACCTTATGTAAGCACTATACTAGTTGTTTTTACAAACATCACATTGACTCTGCATAGCAATCTTTCAAGGCATATATCATTATCTCAGTTTGACTAATACATTTGAAGCTCAGGAGCTAAGAAACTTTCTCAAGACCATATTCTTGTAAGTGGCAGATCTACATTTTAAACCAGTACTGATACTAAAGAATCCATTAATCAGGTTACAAAAAATAAGTAATTCAAATACCAAATTCACAGATGAAAATGGAGTCAACTACAGGAAGAAAAAATTATTGCTCTTATTTTTAAAACAAAAATCCTACTATATTTCATTTTTTGGAACATATTTCTCCTTCTCCACTGATCTCACAGGTGTTGTTTATGACAACATGCACATCTGTAGAGGTGAACTGACTTATACAAAGCAGGACAGCCCGAACCCTCTCCCTATATTTAGATCCTTCAGCTCAGCTCTTAATTGCATAATTTAATCAGGACCCTTTAGAAGGGAAACACATCCATATTCATCACAGGCATCAAAGGAAACATCTTTACAAGTTATATCCTTTTACAAACCAACATATGGTCTCACGCCACTCACCCAATTGTTGAACTCCTCCTCTGGGAAGAGCATGGAATTTTATTTCTTTTTATCACTTGAAAAAATCACTTCCCTCCTCATTCAGTAAAACTGGGTGGAGGCCACTTCCTCCACAGGTGAGAGAAATAAAACTTGTTGATCTGTCATTGTCAGGAATTTTAAAGTTAACCATTTATTTTACATATTTTCAAAATGGAAACAAAAGGCAGACTAAACCCAGAATGAGAAATCAGGGCATGTTCTCCAGGCTTTCAAATAAAACGCCTAAAATTTTTTTGCCATTTTAAGATGGTTTCCAAATTGTAAAACAAGAGTCCTTAACTTGAAAAGGTTTGAATTGTAGCTCTCCCACTTAGTAGCAGTACTTTGGGGGGAAAAAAAAAAAACAAAAAAAAAACTGCTGAGTCTCAACTTGCTTTTCCACAAAATTTTGATACTACCACCTACTCTACTGGGTTGTTACAAGGATTAAATATAAATATGCGAGACTGATTTGAAAATTATAACACAGTGAAAAACAAAGTATTTAACAGTTTCACCAATTTTAATACTTTGTACTAATTTTAATACTTTGTATATACAAAAAAATTAAGTTTATGTTCTAGTTTTTTTCTGTTTAATGAAGTTCTAACTTTATAACAAGAAAAAAAAGGAAAACAATAAAAAGAAAAACCAATAGCCACTACAGTAATTCAATTTATTCAACAAACACCTACCATGTGCCAGATACTATTCTAAGCACTGGGGACATTGCGCTGAAAGAGAGGCAAAAAGAGTTTCTCCAAGTGCATCCCTTCATGGGGTCGACATTCCAGGAAGGTTTCGTGGAGAATGTGATATCTGAATAGCACCGTGAAAAGGAATAACTGGGGAAGCACATTACAAAGAGAAGAGCAAGTGCAAAGGCCATTTGGCAAGAATGCACCTGAAATGGTCAAGGAACAGCAATGAGTCCTTGCTGTGGCTGGAATGGAGTGATTGAGGGGAGAGAAATGGAAGATGAGGTCGGAGAGCTGACAAGGGCAGATGAACCACTGGGAGATTTGAGCAGAGGAGAGCCACTATCCGACTTACAGTCCGACAGAATTACTATGGTTTGCTGGGTTGAGAACAAACTGAAAGATGCAGGGATAAAAGTAGGGAGTATTGAGTAGGGAAGTAGGAAATTATGCTAAGGTATGAGATGATAAGGAATTGGACCACTCTAACAGAAATGGATATATTTTGAAAGCATGGACATGAACCAGTAACACTTTACTGCTTATGTCAATAAAGAAAATAACGATTACAAGTACGCAATCCCATATTATGGGGACTATGAAATTGAGTTTTGTTTTTTCTTTTTATTGAATCCTTCTAGCCAGAGATTGAGTATTTGAGGTTGGGTCAAAGACAAGGCCATTGAAGAAGTAGTCTAAGAATTATGAGAAGGGTACGGGTTGAGTATCCTTTATCCGAAATGCTTGGGACCAGAAGTGTTTCAGATTTTTTTGGATTCTGAAACATTTCCAGATACATAATGAGCTATCTGGGGGATGAGACCCCACTCTAAACATAAAATTCATCTGTTTCATATACACCTTATACACATAGCCTGAAGGTAATTTTATACAATATTTTTTAACCATGGCTAGACAGCAGTGACACACAGTATTTTTAACAATTTTAAAACTTTGTGTATCAAACAAAGTTTTGACTGTGTTTTGACTGCGACACATCATATGAAGTCAATTGTAAAATTTTCCACTTGTGGCGACACATCAGTGCTCAAAAAGTTTCAGATTTGGGGGCATTTTGGATTTTTGGATTAGGGATGTTCAACCTGTAGTCTAAAGGGAGCAACAACTAGAAGTTAAATGTTGTAGGAATTAGGGTAGTGGAACAGAAAATAACCAACAAGGAAGGTTAGTAAGTGGTATAACCTTACATGATAGTCGAAGCTGGGTGTTTTTATAGAGGAAGGTAGAAGGACGGTTTGGAGGTGGCAATGAAGAGGTCCGAGGGTTATGAGAAAAAATAGCCACAATTTGAAGGAGCTACAAGGGAAGCAGTATCCTAAGATGAACATGCACAAAGATTTATGATCAAGGATATTCGTGTTCTAAACAACCCAGATGTTCTAACAATAATGGAATGATTAAATAAATGACGGTACATTCGACTGTGATATAACTGTTAAAGAAGAAGGAAAAAAAGACAGACTTTCACGTACAGTACTACCGTGAAAAGAAAACCATACCATAATTGTTCAGTTAAAAGAAGTAGCAGGACAATATCCGTAGTATGATCCCTTTTTAAAAACATAAACAGAAACAAAAACTATGTATATACACGTGTGTTTTTAAAGGCCTGGAAAGAAATAAACAAAATTGAACAAGTGATTACATTTAGGAGTGAGCTGCGAGCAGGGCAGTGCAGGAGAGCTGGCCGCTTTTACTTTTAACAATAATAAAATTAAATAAATAAATAAAAACTGAAAGGAGGTAAGAGATTTATTCTGCATGGCTCTAGAGGACAACATTATGACCAAGAGGTGGCAAGATGTATCTTCCTATAAAGGAAAAAAAAAACATTGAAAGTGTATCTGCACAACATGGAATGCCAATGAACGGGGATGTTCAGTGAAACGTATTCCTATATACAGGGCTGGAATATATGACCTAATTCTGGGTGAATATCACATGGATGGGAATGGAATGTACTTTATTAAGCAATTCAGCCACAAGATCAAAAAATCCAATTCCACAAAACGGCATATTATAACAAAAAAGCAAGTTTCCTTTCCATTACCAATTCAAATATCCACTAAATTTTTCAAGACATAAATTTCTTACCAAAAAAAAAAAAAAGTCTACATCACTTAAATATTTTCAGGAGCAATTTGGTCCTGTCCCTTTTCCAGTATATAAATCTGTTATTTGGAAGAATAACTTCTAAAAATCAAAGTTTATGTAACCACTGAAACAAACATTGAGGTCGGCCAGATTTCACTCTCCACATGACAATCAATGACAGCCTGTTTTCAATCTGCCAAACACTGCACTGGATTTACAGACGTTTGCTTGGTCACCTCAGGGGAGAAACTGCACAAACAGCAGCAGCTCTGTTCCAGAATGTAAGCGCTCCCTCCACCTAAGAGCCAAATGAAGCAAATGCAAAGTTTTGCACTGCTTTTAGAGAAATCATGCTTTAGCTATAAGCATCACCTGTGGAATTAAGTGAGCCCAGTACCATAAATCTAGACCTTACTATCTCTGATGGCTTGTTCAGTCCAGTCTTATCCACTAACTTCCCTACTGCAACTTACTTACCAATCAGAATGGAAAAACCCAGTACAGTGCTTTTAGAAGCCTTCGGAATTTAAGTTCTCCTCCTTTACATGCTGAATTAAGAGAGCTTAGTCTCAATTAATCCATTATTTAATTGAACAAATTCTTTAAGCCCTTACCACCAACATAAAGGTGCAGTAGAAGGAAAATGAGTGTGATCCAGTTCCCACCACCACCAAGCTTATAGTTACAAAGTAGGTGTGGGAAGCATGGGAGAACCATGTAATACGGTAAACTGTGAAAAGAGTCACAGGATACGTTCAGGCTCTTTAAGGAGGAACATAACAATCTGTGCCATTTTCTTTGCTACAACTTAATCTTCCATGCATCCTGAGCTTTGTGCTACTTACCTTGCAATGGAAAACCCAATGGTCCACTGACTATCAACCAGTCACATCAATGGGTACGAACAACAGAATGGATAATCCAAAGCTGTCTTAATAATAATTAACTATTGCCTCTAGAATGTATTAGGATTTAACAAAGAAAGCTTTTAATTATTTATATTTTGCTTAGACCAATAATAAAGCTATTGTATACCCTGAGAACATAGTAAATTCTAGAGAAATGACCATTCAAGATTCAAAAATTACTGTGGAAAACCTGTTAAGTGGATAACAGTTCACTATAATGGTTTTATTGTAAGAACTTACTAAGACAAATGTTTTGTCATATAAATCACTCATTTTTTTCTTGGAATTCAGAGTCTGCAAGAAACAGACTTCTACAGAATACAAGAAACATCTCAGTTTGAAAACTCAGTGAACTTTTATCACCGTCAGCACCAATTTCAAAGGGAGAAAGTGTCGTGTAGGTAGCTCTATGGGAACACTATGTAAAAACGCAGCCATGGTCTCCACCAATTGCCAACACAAGGACAACTGTGCCTCGGTGTACGCCGGGGATTGGTTCTAGGACCACCCCTCCCTCCCACCCCTGCATATGCCAAAATCTGAATATACTCAAGGCCCTCGGGTGGCCCTGTGGAACTTGTATACATAAAAAGTAGGCCCTCTACATACTCAGGTTTCACAGCCCTTGAATATTGTATTTTCTATCTGGTTTTGGTTGAAAAAAATCTAAGTAAACCCGTGCAGTTCAGGCCTCTGTTGTTCAAGGGTCAACTGTATTCAGAAAGAATTAAAAATCATTCATATACCATTATCATCATCACCACAATGAATAATCGAGCACTGTTCTGAGCACTTTAAACTTACTAAATAACTCCCTCAATCCTTATAAGAAACCTAGAAAATGACTACTATTAATATTAAATATTTTAGAGATATGAAACTGAGACACAGAAAGGTTAAGAAACTTGCCAAGGCAACCCCTCTGCCCTCCTTCTCCCAAGAAACCTCCTCCTTTGTCTGCTGCCTAAAGCAGGACTGACAAGCAAGGATTTGCTTACAGTTTTATGTTAATCCCTCCGTCTCCTTCCCCTCCCTTCCCAGCTTAGTCATGGTTTTCTTGTTGCTTTCCTTCATAATATCTTCCCACATTCCTAGATATGGAAAGACCAAGAGTTTTTATAAGGGTAGCAGTGACAAAACTAAATTCGCTTTAATCTAAAGAGCTTAGAATAAGGATAAGAAATTATAAGCTATAATTCAACAAGACATAAGTAAATTATTAATATTACTTCACACCAACAGCCCATGCATGTGTTCAAATCTTAATGATCCTTTTGTTATGATGAATCTGTGGAATATTAACGATAAATTCCTTTTAAGAAATTAATTTTCTTTACAGTCCCACTGATTATTTTTAAGGTCCTTTATTGAAAACATAAACAAAATAACAAAAATTACTGGCTCGTTTTTTTTTTTCTTGAGGTCATACTTTTCCAATCAAGCAAATGTAGAGATAAAGAAAACGTAACTAAACTAAAATATAATACTCTTTCAAGTTCTATATTTTAATATAGGTAAAACACCAAAACATTAATTTTAGTGTCTAACACCCAGCGGTAAGTCACAACGCTATTTATAGATAATGGCAAAAAACAGTACTCTGAACTCAGGAGGATGTGGGCTGAGAAGGTGAGGAGTGGGGGGGAATAGAGCAAACCGCGGACGGCTGTGGCAGCAGCTGAGGTCGGTGCCACCAGCACTTCAGTTCTCCTGTCTGTCTCCTGGGCAGTTCATCCTCTACTTCAAGGTTTCTCAATGTCAGCGTCACAGTTGTTTAGTGGCATCTCTGGCCTCTGCGCACCAGACGCCAGCGGCAGCGCCCCAGCCCCTGTCCCTAGATGTAACAACCAGAAACTTTCCTAGACGTGGCCAGCTGCCCCACTGCTCTATTCCTCCACGCTCTGCCTCTCCCCTTCTCACTGTCGGCTAAGCATCTCAGGCCTCCCCAGCTTCATTTAACTCCACTTCTAGACTCCAGGACCCCAGGAATCGCTGACGCCTTCACAAAGGGAAAAGGGAAAGATGTCAAACACGCATACCCTTTCTTGCTATCTCTTCTCCTCAAAGGAAAAAAAGGGGGAGCAAAGCAGTCCATCCCCAGAACTTAACTGGTGTGGCGTCTGGGCACCTACAACAGGAATCACACAGTGCCAAGCACTACCGAGCATAAAAGACACGGCTCACATCCGCGAGGAACTTACAACATATACCGTATTATATTTCCTGACACATTTTTTAAAACGTCAAAACGAAAAATGCACTCAAGTACCTACTGTGTGTCAATCCAACAGTTCTTAATATTGCTGAAGGTTAATAATACTGATACTCTCTGTGGTACTTTTTTAAAAGCTCCCTACCGCAGCCTTCAATGGGATGGGCCCAGGCATTTTTGTGGTGCTTGTTCCTGCGATTCTGATGAGCAGACAAAATGAGAACCACTGTGCTGGGCACTATGCTAACACGAAGGTCATAAAGACACTGTCCACACCCGCAAGGAACTCAGTCTGAAGGGTTAATGAGGTAACTGTAATAAAAGGTATTAGACAGAGGCTAGACTAGACAAGCAGGTTTGCATTGCTCCTTAAAGTTACAAGATCCGCAGTGCAAGTACTACATTTATGACCCCTTATCCTAACTTTATCAATAAGACATATACTATGAATATAAGTATAAATATAAATAAAGACACTCAAAACCTTGCTGAGGGAATGAACTAAGACAGAAGTGGGCTGGAAGCAAAAGCTCTACCAACTGCATCAGACAAAATCCCTCGATTTTAAAAGATTATCCCAATTGCAAGTGAAACATCTTCAAACTTACACTCTCCTCTCACCAATTAGATGCTTCTTCGAGGCAGAAGATGACTTACACACTTCTCTGTTACTCCCAAAACAGAGGCCGGTGCTGGCTGCACAGCAGAAATGCATGCAACACTTGCTGAATTGGTTAATAGCAGGAAAATAAAAAAGCAGAACCGCACAGTAAGGATGCACCCTTTTCAGAGGAGGCTTTCCTAGAATACAGAACATCTCGGCCCACACAATGTGACAAAACTCTTCAGTGTTTAACCGCAAATAAATGCTATAAATATAGTTTTTGTGCCAACATTTAAATGGTAATCAAGTTAATTTTGTTCGCAGTGAACAGAAAAACATTTAAAACCAATCAAATATGCCCTCAAGCTCGAATAAACTAAATAGAAGTCCTGAGTACACAAACAGAAACACATGGAAAATAAAGAGGTTGTTATTAATTATGCTGGGCTGCAGAGCCAGCAATGGGCAGACAGCAAAACAGGAAGCGGTAACAGATGAGATGGCAAGCTATACACAATCCGCTGTATTATTTCTACGGCAATGTTCACCGCATCATTATTCTCTTTTCCACAAAAAGCTGTTGTCTTTGATAAAATTAAGACCCATTTTCCAGGTAGTCATCCTCCCTGTCCAACTTAGTTTTAAGTGTTTGAGTGACAGGTCTGACAGACACAGACCACTTCGCAACATCACTCAGAAAGGGCGTAAGGACCAGCAGGGATGTCAGCAGACCAAGCCTTGAGCCTGTAGGTGAGATTTAAAAGCCTTTTTTTCTGCCACCTGTGAAATATCTGCAGATCATTTCAAAGGAAGGAGATGGGAAGGCAGAAGACAAATTCTGATTCCCTCTAGTGGCTAGGTAAGAACCCACTTAATGTTAAAACTGACTGTAACTCGGTTAGGTAAGAATCCTACCAATAACCAACAAACGCATTCCCTTATGGGCAACATAAACCTTTTAAAACCTGTAATATTGTAAAACATATACCTGGTCTTTGATCCCATTTTTGGGCATACAACTCCCAAAATCCTTGGAGACTCCAAAGTGATGTCTTTTTGTATGCTGACTGACGGAGGGCTGGCAGCCCCTCGATAGCTTCAGGATGGGGGCTGGTCACCTTGGGAAAGGCCAAGGCAAGATTAGAGGGTGAGGACTTTCAGCTCCACTCTCCAACCTCCGGGGAAGGAAGGGGAGAGGGTTGAAGGTAACATTGATCACAACAATTGCCAGCAGTTTCATCAATCATGCCTACGTAATAAAGGCTCCATAAAACCCCAAGAGGACAAGGTTCAGAGAGCTTCTGGACAGCCAAACACGCGGGAGTTCCTGGAAGGTGGTAGACCCAGGGACGGCATGGAAGCTCCCCGCTCCTTCCCCCATGCCTTTCCCTGCGCATGTCTTCATCTGTATCCTTTGCAATATCCTTTATAATAAACTAAGTGTAAGTTTCCCTGAGTTCTGTGAGCCATTCCAGCAAATTAATTGAACCCAAAGAGGCGGCTGTGGGAATCACAACTTGAAGCTGGTCGGTCAGAAGTTCCGGAGGCCCCAGCTTGTGAGTAGTGGTGGGGGGGGGCAACCGTGGAGACAGAGGCCATCTTCAAGTAGATAGTGTCAGAACCGAATTGAATTAGAGGACACCTAGGCGGTGTCTGCTGCTGGTATGTGGGGAAAAACCCCCATACACCTGGTCACAGAAGCCTTTTGTGTTGACTGCTGCGGTGTGAATGCAGAAGAAAAGCAGTTTGAGTTTTTCCACCGATAGAAAACCCATGACCGTTAACTATTATGCTTTAAAGAAAATTGAGAAAATTAAACGCTGATGCTCAACTTTTAAAAATGCTTTTACTATACGGGGTTTTACTACTACATGGAGGAACTTTTCTCACTTTCATGCCTTATAAACTCATCTATCTCAATAATCAAAACCATATTCCAGGACCATCACTGTGTTTCATTTCAACGAGTAAATGCCACTATAAAATCTAACAGAAAGAGGCCTATTTCAACATGCTCTAGGAAGCATCGGTGTCTTTAAGGTTCATTGAGGATGCCAGCTGTCTTAGAAACTGTGTATAACTGATAGCCTCTAAAGGGTTTAGACCACCTCACATTCTAATAAGGAAACTCTTAGTCCAAAATCATGTCATGGAAGGAAGAAGGATACCTGCCTTTTACAACTCCAGCTTATAGATATCTTGTACCTCCTCCTAACTCCAGATTCTCATAGGTGGCTGGAAAATTTTGGCTTCCTTTCCCTCAATAAGAAAAGCCCAGTTTTCCCAGTCTGATACTTATGGTCCACAAAGAGTAACAAAATAAAATAAAAGGCATCATCCCTATTCTAGTCAAGAGTCTCATCCAGGGCACAGCAGAACACTTTATGTTTATTAGTAGTTTGTTTGTCATTTGTTTGTGAATTGCTTGTTCACATCCGTTACCAATTTTTCTATTGAGGTGGTGTTTCCTATTGATAGAGAGTTTCTTACACAGAACAATAACTTGTTGCAAATCTGTTATCTGTCTTTCAGGTTGTGTCTCTGAGTATGTTTGGTCACATAAATGCTGTCAAATCTATAAAGATTTTCCTTTATTGTTTCTGCCTTTTGAGCCATATTTAGAAGGGCTCTGTAGCTGGCTATTAATAACAACCTCCCCCATCCCCGAAATGGCATAAATCAATCTCCCTCTTTCCTTCTAACACTATAACAAGAATTTATTCCAAAATCTTTCTGCACTAAGCATGTATTGCTTTAATGAAAAAGAAATTGTTTTAACAGTAATAAATGCTATAAGATTAATAGATAAATTCAGAATACAGTACTTAATTTTTAAAGATCTGAGCAACTTAAATAACTTTAAATCATCAAAGAGATTCTTCTCTTAGTTCAATTACTATACTTTTCTTAGAAATCTTTATCTAGAATCCTTAGGGAAACACTTTATCTACAAATTCCTAAACTTGGTATTTCACTATTTCATTACCAGAATTCCCACTGCTTACCTCTTTTCAATTTATTTAGTGTATTAGGCTCCTTACAACCTGTCATTCCCTTATCTAGATTGGACTAGATACTGTCCTCATTAACAATTTGGACTGTAAAAAAAAAAACAAACACTCACTGATTTTTATAAATAGCTTACATTTTCTGAACGCTCATTATGTGCCAATTCCTATGCTAAATCTTTTATGTATTCTATATTTCACTGACAAAGATACATCTTTCCCTCCTATTTTAACACCTCTGAAACCAGGAAGTCTTACAATTAATGGTATGTCTTATTTAATTGACAGGTTTTTTTCCTCATTAGTACATGAAATAATGTCTTAGCACAATCTTAGATTAGATGAAAAATGGAAGTATAACTCATTTCATCATCATAGCAATCGTGAGGCTGATACTATTATCTCTACTTCTCAGACAAGGGAGCTACAAAAGTTAATGGTAGCTTTCCCAAAGTTATAAAGCAAGTAAATGTTAGGCTTGGACTTAAACCCAGGCAGTCTGACTCTAGAGCTTTTCTCTGAGCCCATTTGCTATGCCTAAACCTACCAGGCCACAAAGTGACACGAGAAAGTGACAACTACCTAGTGTACTATACAGCCTCATCTTCACTTCACTTCACCCTAGGCTTCCCACCAACTGTTTAGAATTTGAATTCTTCATAGATTCCCTGACACACTACCTACAGTGTTTCTTCCAAAACCACTCTCTGTCCATAGACTTCTTTCCCTCAATCTTTGAATAAGAAAAGGTCTCATCTAGTCAAAAATAAGTCACTTGGGGGAGTATAAGAATCTATTTCTCATTTCTTAATATGCTCACTTTCTTCTGCAAAACCACATTCACTTGCTTATCCCATTTTCTCCTTCACCCTGAACCACACATTTCCCCCTTCAAACCTATCTCTGGAATCTCTTCCTGTGGCTTCCTGGTTTCACCAGTCTTCTGACCCCGCACCTTCCAGTTCTTCATCTCCTCCAACAGCCTCTCAAAATGGTCTACTTCAAATTAGCCTCTTCCTTCTACCAATTCCTAATTTGGAGATCCAATGAAAGAATCAAACTACCAGCTGTTTCTCTCTTCATGGTTCTCTCAGAATACCCAATAGATGACTACCCAGAGTGTACACGTAAGGCTCACAGATCCTTCCTAAACTTTAGTAATGTATCTCCAACTTGCCTGTAGAATATTTCTACTTAGATATCCCACCGTAAACTCAACATGTCAATTCTAATTTATTATTCGCACAATCCTTATTCCTTCTACAACCAGTTCTTCCCTATTCTTAAGTAATAGCATTATAAATTTTCTAGTCACCGAGGTTGGAAACTTAAGGACAATCTCTGATCTCTCTCTCTCTCTCTCCTCTATAACCATATAATTACCAGTCTTCACAGTTTTTTGCCCACAAAAACCTTTCTCTTTCCATATAGATCTTTACCAGAGATTTACCATCACGTACATAAATCCATAGCTTTCTTATTAATCTGGCACTGGGCTCTTCCCTCCAATCCGAACTACATGTTCAAACACTTTCAGTGACTTCCCAATGCCTCCTCATTCTGGTACTGCAAAGTCTTCAAATTCCTACCCCAACTACCCTTTCTGAGCATCTCCACCCCACCAGGCTGGGCTCCATCAGGAATACCCACTGAGGTCAGGCAGAGCAGCTCACCCGTCTCCGAATATGTGCTATTCAATAGGACAGCCACGTGTAGCTATTGAAACACAAATTAATTAAAACAAAAAAATGCAGTTCCTCAGTTGCGCTAGCCACGTTTTAAGTGCTTGATAGCCAATTGTGGCTAAACCTATTGCTTTAGACAGTGTAGATATAGAACATCTTCATCACTGCAGAAATTCTACTGGACAGTGCTGCTCTAGAGATACTCAACACTCATGTTTATCTCCTAAGTCTCCGGGCCACTATTCTGCCTAGAATGTCTCTCACCCTTCTACCTAAGCAAACCCACATGTCCCACCATAGCACAGCGGTCCCCACGTGAGCTGTCTGTACTTACTCCTATCTTACCTTGTATTTTTTATGTGTCTTCCCACTTATTAGAACTAATAAACATTCATGAAATAAATGAAGCATATACTATTATAATACTGCACCAAAATTATCAAACAAGGGGATATTGAATATCCCTCCTCCATTAATGAGATACGTTCCCCTTCAATCTAAACAAACAAAAGATCCTGCATTTAACCAACTGAATAATGACTCAATTTAATGCCTAATTATAATAGTTGAAAGGAAATTAGTTCCCCTTTCTTTTCTTGCAGTTTTCAAATAGAAAGGAAAAAAAGCTATAAAAGTCTAAAATACTTCTATTTTGCATAAGCATACCACAAAGAAGCCACAAAAAATAGACAAGGAGAAGAAAATAAATGAATAGTTTGAGTAACTATACCCTAACATTCTCAGATTGTGGGGGAAATATCCATAGTACGGCAGCCCTAAAATTCAGGGGAAACTACAAATAAAAGTATTTAAAAATTATGTATAAAAATATATTTTGAATCACTAGAAAGGCTCCCCTATTCCCCTCCTCCCAAACAGGACATAGTGAATATTCATTTACATCCTGAGCTCAAAAGCATACAGATGTGTAATTAACAACTGTATGTACATGCATTCTTTCTTTAAATTTAGACGTTTCAAAAAAATTAGTTAAGAAACCAATCTACCACACCTCAGACCTGGGTTCTTACAAGAGAATAAGGCTTTTTCAAACACTAGGAACAGAGAAGAGATTTGGGAGAATCACCAGGTTAGGACTTCCTCAAATCTCAGAGGAACTGATGCTTTATTTTCAAGAGAGACTCTTCTCAAAAGCTCTGATTTTAGCTAACAGCAATTACAAAGATGCTAAATTGTTCAAATACTACAGTTCCCAGTACCTTCCTAAAACTCTGATGTAGTCACTGAAGTTGAACTGTTTATGAAAGTTTTGGCTTTTCCTGTCTGAAAGATAGCTTCCCTTATGCAAATGAATGTTATGAACAGCCTGCCCATTTCTGCAAGTCAGCCAGTAACAGCTGTAAATGTTACTTTTTTCCATATAGGACTAGTGGCACATCTCTAAAACTGATACCATCTTGACAATGCATACCAAAATGAATGTTTTAATTTAGATTTTAAGTAACTGCATTCATGCTACTTATCTTTGGCTTTTTTTCCCTTTTCTTTTAAAAGGAAGCTACAGCAGAGTGTTAAAAATACTTCAGGTATTTTTGCTGCAAATCAGATGACAGATCACCAGATTAGACTGAATATTTGTACTACCAGACAACGGCAGAAAAGGAATATAGTAAGTCAAGAGATTTCAGCTTGGAGCAAAGAGAAGATGCCCCTGTTTGTTATCAAAGCATGTCTTCAAATTTTGGTACCAGAAAGTAAAACCACAGAGTAAGTACCAGAACATTTCATCAACCTCAAAGTCATTTTATGACTTAATACCTATTTTCTCCAAATTTTAATATTTAAATTATCCTTTTTCTCCTCAGACTTGTCCAACTCTCTCCCTGATACCTCCCTAGCTTCTTCCCTAAATACCCCAAACTTTAGCTTTTGGTTAGGAATGCGATTTGAGAGTCAAAAGAGGAGATTTTATTTTGAATTTGTTGTATGTCAGAATTATCTGATTTAATTTGAACTGTGTACAATCTTGGATCTCCTTGGATCTCCCATTTTCTACTAAGGTCCTATTGATTAAATTAGACATACGGCTTTTCTCTTCCATCTCCAGAATGAAAAAAAATCTACTTTAATCTGTAGAAAACAAACAAACACACATCTCTATATGGTTGTCAGACTTGATTCCTATTTAGCTCAAACAATGTTAGGTATAAAAAGTCATTATCATGCCAGATTCTTTCCTTTCCTGTCTAAATTACACTGGATATGCTCAGATCAAAGCCTCAGAAACACAGTGAGCATGATAGGAAAAAAACAAACAAACGGGTACTTCACACTAGGAGGGACCCAGGTCCTAGCTTTCCCTCTTCCAATCACTAGATGGGTGACTTTAGACAAGTTGGTTATTGTCTCTGGGTCTCAGATTGCTCATCTTGATATGGACCAACTAGATTAGGAAATCTTTAAAGCAACCTTTAACACTAAATATCTCTATTCTCTGCAAAGGCAATTACAAATCAATGTTTATGAAAGCACTCAGCAAGGCAGTCCCATGGATGTACTTCACCTGAAAGACCATGCCATGTGGGTACTTAAGTGTACACATAAATTCACCAGGCTATATAGGCATTTTTGGATAGGAGGATGGAAATAAGGAGAAGATATAAGATCCACAGTTTTGTCAGATTTAAATAGCCCTGATCCCAAAAAGTTAAGAACAACTGAATTATAAAAGATATTGTGCAAAAGTAGACATTAGATGTTTTTTTAAAAAATCCCCAAGGAATTTGCAATGAACTATTCTTATCTCAAGGCTCAGTGGTTAGCAGCTCAGGGAAGAGAGATTAATTTTGATTAGACAGTTCTGAACTACTAGAACTCTCCTCATAAGTAATATCAACTTGTGATTATACAAGAAAAGGCAACACTAGAGTAAGAGGCAAGTAAAAGGAATTATTTAGAAATACAGAGATAAAACTAATTTGGTTTTGAATATATATGTCAGATACATTCTTCAAATTAAGTACTGCTTAGATAAGTATTAACATTATTTTTCCTTTCTTAAACATTTAAAACAGAAGAAAATAGACCAGAAAAACACAACAGAAGGCAAATTTGTCTAAAGGCCTAAAAAATTAAAAGCGAAGTCACACCTATACTGGCATAGTGGAGCGCAGCAGAACAATGTTTCCATCTAGCATATTTGGGTATGCTAGACGAAAGACCAAAGGGTAGAGTTGAGAATGAGGCTCTAGAGTCAGACTGCCTTGTTCATATTCCAGCTAAGATTATAAACCATAATCACTCTCTAGTTATGCAGCCTGAGGCAAGACACTGAATCACTCTGGCTTCGGTTTCTTTACCTGTAAAATGTGATTCAAGAACCACATTTTTAAACTTTTGAGACTTAAATGAGATATTAATATCATAAACAATGCCTGGCATACATACATCTAGTAAAAGTTCAGAAAAAAATCAGCTACGATTATTTCTCCTACCTAATACTCTAAATCAAATTAGGATCCATGACACTAATGATGAGAAAATCTACAGAAAAGTCAACCTCCTTTTATTTTGTAGCTTCAACTGTCACTTCCAAACTGTTCTTTAACAACAACAGCTACTTAGTAGTAAAATTAATTGATATATGTTTTTCTCTCTTTAACCCCACAAACTCATTAGTAGAGGTAATAAGTGAGAAGAGAGGCAAAGGTCCTGGGGCAGCACTATCTACCAGAACCTCCTGCGATGATGGAACTATTCTGGATACACACTATCCAATCTGGTAGCCGCTAACCACATATGGTTACAGAGCACTTGAAATGTGGCGAGTGCTGAGAAAACACATTTGTATTTTTATTTATTTAATGTTAATTTCAACTTAAATAGCTACCTGTGACTATGGTTGCCTTATTGGACAACACCAACCCTAGATGACCCATAAACTAAATAAGCATTGGTGAGAAATCTAAGCAAAAAATAAGGATGTTCTTTTCCTGAAATGTTCATATGTTCAATTCAAATACCTTTGTTTTTAGTGGAGGCCTGGTAACCCTGACTAGTTAAAGAAATAACATGTCAGTTGATACATCAATACAGTGCAAACTCAGGGCTAATAAAGGGACCAGAGATAAGAAGTATGTGGTCCTCTAATATTTTAGAGAGTCCCTAAGGCCAAGTTAAATTCAAGCTCACAAAAAGCATGATTAAGCACAAATCAGAAGTTATTAGCACCCCCCAAAGCATCTGTTTTTCCACTACCAAATGAAAAGCTTCTTACACAATGCAGAGTAAATATCTCTGCATTTATCTGCAATTTTTGCAGAAATTCATAGTTCTGTAAGCCTTTCTTCTCTTTTTCAGAAACATCAGTGTCTTACCCATACCAGCCTTTCCACTATAAACAAAATCCATGTATCACCCATATCCGAAGTATAACGCCAGACTCCTGCTTAGCTGCCCCTGTAATACGGTTTAATTATGATGACTGAACTAATAGGCTGACATCATAGACTTTTACAGGCTGACCCCATGTCATCCTGATGTATCATTTTGCACCAGTTCAGTGCTGTAAATCAATTTAAGATCTCAAGCAGGTTGAAAAGGCTGGTAATGATGCTTTCTCTGCCGTCTCTGGAGACTCTACATTATACACAACTTACATTATTTATAAAGCCTCAATGATGCCTCCATTAGCCCTGTAAGACTACACAAATGAGATCTTTTATACACACACAACTTGGCCTTGATTATGTAGGCTACTGCAGCTTAAACATGCTTGTCTAATTACACTCAAGTTACTTCTTTTCCCAGTCTACCGAGTTATTAGATTTTATCTTTAACCCAGAATCACTAGAAATTAAAATTACAAACTAAAACTTAGTTTTCAACTAAAGTAATAGATGTAGTTGGGAAAATGAGACTTACTTCCTCTTAATGCTTTATGAACTTAGTAGAAATAAAATAACTTAAATTCCAAAAGGTGTAAGAGGTCAACATTTTTAATTACCTAGTAACTGTCATTTCTCTAAAATGCAAAGATCATCAGCTCTTCAAGGGTATAAAACTAAAGGATACTGGCAAAAAGAAAAATGTATTTGGTTACATACCTATGGTTGCAGGGGTCAAAACTAAATCAAGGACAAATCACTACGTTCGGAAGAAACCTGATCCCTCCTGCATCTCCTAGAGGCTCTGGCATCACCCACCTCCAGAAAATCATTTCTCTCACGACCCTAGTCAGTTTCCTAAGAACTGTAGTATTACACAAATGGTATACCACCTGTACAGAAATATCAAATAATTGAAAATGGGAAAGACAGGGGGTGAGGGGAAGACAAACACTTTAATCAGACATCATATTTAAGACTGCCACCTACATCAGAGTAACACTGATGCAAAAATATTTATGCCAATTGAAAATGCTAGGGCAGAGAACAATAGCTCTGTCTCAATTCTTTTTATTAATAAATAGTGATTCCAATACTGCTCACCTACTTTCATTACAATTTAAAGTGGTAATTACACACAGGATGAAAAATCAACACGGGCGGGCAACAGTTTTCCCATTGTGTTACTGAGGTGTGGGCATGTTATCCAACACAGTTAGAATAAGAGATGTCCTGAAATAAAGGAATTCTGTCATTTTAGCCGCTGAGAATTTCAGCAACAGGAAGACACAGCAGTAATCATGCAACTTTTGCATCATTCCACGTACTTTGAAACTTCAAATACGATGGAAGGAAAACAACAGGAGAGCAAAGAAAAAGGCCGGTTATGACAGCACTCACGAAAACGATGCTCGGGAGATGGCTCTGAGACGCGCCTCAGTTTTCAGAAGGAAAGCGCCTTACTGGTTGTCTTGCACCGTGTATTTAAAAATCGCATGCGCCTCAAAATAAACAAAAGCCGCAGCTACCGTAGTTGTGAGAGCTGGCAAGCATTTGGTCCTCCTCCCTTCCTAAAGCACATCAAGGAAACGCTCTCCCTTGAAGCCTTCATATACATTCAGCAACTAGAAAAACAAGCCCACGTCTGTCTCTCTCACACCCACCACCCCCACCTCGCCACAGAAACCACCCCGAGAAACACTAACAAAGACGGAGCAGAGTAAAGGAGCAGTTGTTCGACAGCGAACTCACGAACACACACGCAGTGAGGCAATCGAATCCGGTAAAGGGAAAGGAATGAGACGACACTCGGAGACGCAGGGGGTGTAGGCGGAAGAGAAAAAAAAAATGACGCGCGGCCGCTAAACCTTTGAATAAATTAGAGGGAATTTCGGTGCGAACTTCCCTTGACCTCGACCCCACAGAGGCTGGTCGGGGCAGAGAGGGGACCCGTGTGGGATGCGGAGGGGCGCGGGGCGCTGGGTGTCCCCCGCTGCCGGATCCGCTCCGCCGGGCGCGAGAAGGGGCAGCCCCGGCGGCCGTCCTCAAACTCCCGCAAGGGTCGCCCCGGCCGGCGCGGGGACACAATGGGCTCCTGGCCGCGCGGACGGGCCTCGGCCGGGCTGCAAAACGGGAAAGAAAACCCGGCAGCGGGCAGCGGGGGAGGGCGGCCGGTGAGGTCCCGCCGCGGGCAGGCCCGGGGGCGAGGCTCGGGGGCCGAGGAACGCGGCTTCCCCGAAGCAGACCCAACAAAGACGCGAGCGGAGCCCGGCGAGCTGCGCGCGAGGGGAGGACGCGGTGGCGGGTTCGCTCCTCCGAGCGGCTGGGAGGCGCCATCATGGGGGGGGTCGCGGTCCGCCCCACGCGGGGAAGAGCCCCCTCCCCGCCGAGCCCGCGCCGCCGGCCCCGCAGGACCGCAGCGGCCCGCGCCTGCCCCAGCCGAGGCAGCCGCGGCGCTGGAAAGCCCAGGGCGCCGAGGGGAGGGCGGGGACGCGGCCAAGGGGAAAGTTGGGTTCGGGTCTGTTTCGTTTTACCGGGTTGGCGGCGCGCCCGTCCGCGCGGGCGCACGAGTGGCCGGGCGAGCGGGGTCCCGCGGCCCCTGTCCGGCCGGCCGGGCGCTGCGCCGCGCTCTGCTCCCAGGATCCCTCCCCGCGCCTCGCCCGGGCTTGAGCCGCTCGGCCTCTCCGTCCTCCGCCCGCCCGCCCGCTCGCTCCCGGAGCCTGGATTGATCTGGTCGCGCTGGCGTCAGGGAGTCGGAGCCGCCCAGCCTCCACTCCGCGGCTGCCAGTACCCGGCGCACTCGCCCGCCCGCCCGCTCGCTCACACGCGCGCCCGCGCGCCGCCGCCGCCGCCGCCGCCGCCGCCGCGCGACCAGGGATCCTCTCCAAATTCCCTGCCCGGCCGGCGCGGGGGAGCGGTCCGAGCCACCGGCCCCCGCCCCCAGCCCCACGCCCCATTTATTCCAAGGAGAGGAAGCGGCACGGCGGCTTTCTGACTTTCCTAACCCTGTGTTGAGTCCCGGTGGCGCGGCCTGGGTGCATTCTCTTCAAGTAAAGTTCAACGTTCCGTGTGTTTATTTTCTGAAATGTTCATTAAAAGTTCATTCCACTGCGCCCACCGAATCGTCCTATAAACATGGAGTGCATTTGCGACAGTTTTCATTGCCCCTCGCTCACTCCCCCAGTGATTTGCAGGCCCCAGAAGTTGCTAGTGCCCAGAATTGGATAGCCTGATGACTATTGCTTGTGATTGTACCAAACCCTGAGTCAACAGATGCATTTTGTGCCAAATGGGGATCCAATGATTAGGGTAGGTAACTTTGTTGCTCCAAATAATGGCATGCCACAAGGCGATCTCTCTCTTTTTTTTTCTTTTTGTGTGTTTTCTTTATTTTTTAATTGATACATTGTAATTGTACATGTTTGTGGGCTACAATGTGATATTTTGATACATATATACTTTGTAGAATGATCAAATCACAGTAGTGTATACATCACCTCATGCATTTATCATTTCTTTGTGGTGAGAAACCTCAAAAGGGCGCTATCTCTTTAGAACTCTAAATTTTTGGTTCAATTTCTACAATCTTTTAGATGACACTAACTCCCCTCAAACAAAAACAAACTTTTATCTACCCTATCTGCATAGATATTGAAAATGTCTTCTTACAAGTGTCTGCTTACCTCTTGGCTAACTTGCTGGAAGCTGGCATAAAATCTTGGGTAATTACCATAATGTTCAATTATGTTTAGAGAAGAATAATTATTCTGAGGAATATATTTCACATGAACCAAAAAAACAGTTACCAGCAACATAAAGAAGATGTCAAAGATCAATGTAAATTAATGGTACTTTCTAATTGTTTGTATACCTTTACATGTCTGACATTCCATTTGAAATTCTTATTTATTGATTATTATATCTGCATTCCATGTTTAATTATTCAAAGGAAAGGCAACAAATCCCATAAAACTCAGAAAATGCCATTTGTAAATTATGTATCAGTCTATTTCTGCTAATTAAATTCCTTTCTTCCTTAAACTATTTGAGCAGTTTATTGGTCAATTCTTGGACCTCGTCTAATTTTCCCTAAAAGCAGCATTTGGCACAATGGATCATTCTCTGTTCCTTGGGACAACTGCTGAAGTGAGCCTTGTTAAATGCCTCTCACTTCATAAATAGAATGAGATACACACACACACACACACACACACACATACACACACATATAGATAGATAGATAGATACACAAGGGAACATTATTCAACCATAAAAAGGAATGAAGTACTGGTACATGCTATAAGGATGAACTTTCAAAACCTTATGCTGAGTGAAAGGAGGCAGACACAAAAGACCACCTATTGTATTCTTCCCTTTGTATGAAATGTCCAGAGTAGGCAAATCTATGGAGACAGAAAGTAGACTGGTGGTTGCCTGGGGTTCAGGGAATGAGAAACCTGGAGGGTGATAGCTAAAGGTTACGGGGTGATGAAATTGTTCTGAAATTAGTTTCTGGTGATGGTTACACAACTCTGTGGATATACTAAAAGCTGTTGAATTATATACTGTAAATGGTGAATTATACGGTATGTGAATTTTATCTCAATAAAGCTACTTTTTTAAAAAACATGATAACTAAATGCAGTATATGATCCTTGATTGGATCCTGAGTGGGGGTGGGAGGGGAAGCTATAAAATGACATTATGAATCTGTTAATATTTTTTTAACTTATACATGGCCTTTCTTAGTGCAGTCCTAGTAGCCTCAAGTGATGCTTATTAATATTATATATGCTATAAAATTCAATTTTGCCCCTTCTGCTAGTTATTTCTATAAATGGTAATAAAAATTTGGATACTCTTTTTTTTTTTAAAGGACACTACTGGGATACTGGGACTGTTGTAAAAGCCTAAATGTGGACTGTATATTACTATCATTGTATTAAAATTTTAAAACCATCTTTACTTGGCTCACCATTTTACTCAGAATAAAAGTTCTCACAAAGTATACAAGACCCTCTATAATCTTTCCTCCCCTGCCTCCTTTACCACTCTGGCCTGGTCTCCTGCTCTCCCTCTTGCTCCAAGCCTCCTCTCTCTTCTGGAACAATCTGGGCACACTCCCACCTCAGTACCTCTGTGCTAGCTGTTCCCACCCTTTCTTAGGTCACTTTGTGTTGCTGTAACAGAATACCACAGACTGGGTAATTTATAAACAGGGTTCTGGAAGCTGGGAAGTGCAAGGTCGAGGGGCTGCATCTGGTGAGGGCCTTCTTGCTCCTCATAACCTGGTGAAAGGCATCACATAGTGAGAGGGAGATGGTGGAAGGGGGCTGAACTCATCCTTTTATCAGGAACCCACTCCTGAGAAAACAAACCCACTCCCATCATGGCATTAATCCATTTATAAGAGCAGAGCTCTGTTAAAAGAAAAACTTTAGACAAATTAAATTCAACAGAGTCATCAAGCAAAGAACAATTCATGAATCAGGCGATACCTAGAACCGGGATAGGTTCCGAGATACTCCCAAGCTGCCACCTAGTTGGATAATATTTATGGCCAGAGAAAGGAAATCGACACACAGAAAACAGAAGCGAGGTACAGAAACAGCTGGATTCGTTACAGCTTGCCATTTACTTTATTTGAATACAGCGTGAACGGTTGACTTCCTATGATTGGCTAAAACTCTGTGATTGATACAAGAGTAGGTTACAGTCCGTTTGCACATCTAGTTAAGTTACAGTTCACTGTGTATGGAGAAACCTTCAGACCGAACTTAAAATATGTAAGCAGTCAGCTTGAGGCTAAACTTAATTTAACAGCCCTCATGACTTAATTACCTCTTAAAGGTCCCACCTTTCCACACTGCTGCATTGACATTAAGTTTCTAACACATGAACTTGGGGAGACTCATTCAACCCATAGCATCCCCTGGAAAGCCCTCCCATGGACGTCCACATGGCTCACTGCTCACCTCCCTCAAGTCTTCACTTCACACCATGCGGCCTACCCTGGCCACCATCTAAAATTTCACTCATCCCTCTTCAATCCCTCACACACCCATTTTATGTCTTCTTTCCCTGTTTGACAGTGGATGTTTCATTTATCACTATCTAACTACTTATTTAGCCAAAAGAGCAAGAATTTTGGCCTATTGGGTTCATTCCTACAGTTTCAGTGCCCAAGCAGCGCCTGGCTCCTAATAGGAGCTCGTTGAACATATGTTGAGTAAATGAATGAATGAATCAAGCACTGTTCTAGCAGGGGATATGGTGGCAAAAAACCCCCGCCCTCATCAAGGTAAACAGATAACAAATAAATATACAAATAGGCTAGGGTGTGATACAATTGATAGAAAAAGCAGGGAGGGAGGGATTGGGAACAAGGGAGGATTCTATTTCTGTAGGGGCAGGGAACAGCTCACTGACAAGACATCCTGAGGGAAGAGCGGGAAGCACAACACACAATCTGAGGGATGGGTTTCCAACCTCCCAACCCGAGGGGAGAGCAAGTGCAAGGACCCAGAAGCTGAGTCTACTTTACCCAATCACAGAAAAGCCAGGGAGTCAGTCCACAGAAGCTAGAAACTTGGGGGAAGGCAGGATGAGTGGGGCCAGATGCACATGGGCTGGTGGCTGCAAAGGTGGGAACGCAGGTCGCTTCTCATTGTTCTCTTATCTTGGTGAAATTGCCAAGGAACCTGCTTCCCAGGAGTGGTGGGGGTGAAAGAGACGTTGGAGGATGGAAAAGAGAAGAGTGTTATGAAACAGTCATCTGGGAGAGTTTGAGAGCAAATGGATTACGGAAATGTGGCAGGATTGCCAGGCAGCACTGTTAAGGGCCCATTTGAGGTTAGTGGGCATGAATTGAGAGCAAGGCCAATCAGCAGGGCTGCGGATTTTTCTCCAGCCTCAGTCAGCATAAGGGGCAGAGCTGGGTTTCACTAGGGCTGGGGTTTTGCAGGTGGGTGTGGGAGGGTAAGAGGGTCGGAGAGCAGAAGGTGTAGGCAAGGGAGTGACTACGGGGGACTGTGGGAGGGAGGTGAGGACATAAAGGGGTGTGAGATGTTGGAAAGACGACAGGATCCGCAGATTGGAGGTCCCAGTGAGGTCCATGAATTGCTGGAGTTGGGAGCCACTCCCAAAAGCCGGGGAGCAGTCTGAGAGTGAGATGCTTGGGACCGAAATCATGAAGCTGGGACGGTTTTGAGTCATGCCAAGACCCAGGGGCGTAGGCACAGAAAGTGGATGGCTGAAGCAGAGAGGAGCACGAGATCCTCGGAGAGAAGGAGATTTCAAGGAACTGAAGGCAAATTAATTATGTTATTTAATGAGTTCGTTTTAAAAAATCAGCTACTGACCATTTACAATAAGGTAAACCCTTAAGATTCGCCGTAAGTTTTATATATGTGAAAAAATGGCAAAAACCTATTTTAAGAGATGGTTCCACACGATAGAAAAATAAATGTGATCATTTATTTGTCAGCTCCTTCAGTGAATTTAAGTGAATCCATTTCCCTGGAATGAGTCCACTAAGGATCACTGGTGGGGTATTATTCTTCATCTTAAAAAGAAATGCTTCAGTGATCACTATGGAGCAGAAAAGGTGAAAATTATGATTTTTGTTGCTGAAGAATTATGAAAACCTTTATTTACTCATCACACCCTTTTTCCTCCAAAGAATTTATAGCCGAATATAAATGTATTTAGGCATGTCATTGACTATGTCCTGGGAAGATTCCACTAGCCTTTTAAGTGCCTCCCAATAAACCCTGTATCTAGTTTGTTCCCCGCCGCAGGGCAAAGTTTGCACAGACCTGTCATGGCAGCCCCTCAAATATCCCCCGAAGGAATAAATGCCTAATACAACTGTGATGGTCAAATACCAATTGATATTTTTCCTTAAAGTAGGTCACAGTAATTGTTCTCATGATTGTCCTCATTCTCAAGTCAGAATTTGGGATCTAATTCTAAATTCTAGGAATTCATGAAAAGTTGCTAGCCCTTTCCTAAGGGGGTTGTAACAGTCTCTGTATACTACGAGGTCTGCGTGAAAATTTTATGGCAAATATTATGGTGACAGTAGAATTTTATATTGATTCCCACGGTTTCTGAAACTTGAGGGGCATTGTGTACTCTTTGCTTAACAGAATTATTCTCTGGGGCCACATTGCCAGTGGGGTCAGGAAGTATTTGTAGTATTTAGTCACCAGCCTCTAGGACGAGTCCCTCATCCATTTTCCTGCTATATGGAACTTGAATGTTCTTATTCCCCCAAACCTCATAGTGAATGTTGATGCTACTGAACTCCTGATATATATTGATAGGAGTCTCTTTGCTTGTCAATTATTTTGCTATCTGTTGTTTAAATGTTGCTCCTGAGTTCACCTAGGAAATGGTCGTATCCCTAGTTTGTGCCAGGCATGGTCCCCCACAAAGCTACCGACCTGTCACACTTGCTCCTCACCATTCAGATCACACAGGGAGAAGTCTCCATTGGTTCATTCCTTCCAGATGATAATCCCGTCCTTTTTCAAACTCTCTCCTGAGAGGAATGTCCTTCCTTCCTCACACCCTCATGAACTGTGATCTCTGGAATGGTCCCCCAACTCTCTTCCATGCCTCAGGCATGCGGGTATCTTCTAATTGCCGAATTATTCTTCCTAAGGCAGTGGTTTGACCATGTCAGTCTCCTGCTCAGAAAAGTTCCATGGTTTAGCAGTGCCTCCCAATGAACTGTTAACTCCAAGGCCTTGTACCCAAGTCTCTCAAAGTACAACCCTGACCCACATTTCTTGCTTGGTCTCCTTCATACTCTCATACAAACACAAGCAACTTTGCAACATATTCTCCAAAAGCACTTAAATGTCGTATCCTTTGTTCATATTCGGTTATAATCCTGACATCTCTAATTTTAAAACATCTACCTGTTCTTTAAAGTTCAACATCATCTCCTAGGTATTAAATAAATGAACAAATAAACAAAAATAATTTAAAACGCTGGGATGGATGGGCTTGCGGAGCTCAAAATTCTTATTTTAACAAATGAGGAAAAAGAGGTCTAGAAGAGTTAAGTAATTTATCCAAGGTCAAAAAACCAATAAATGGCAGGATTAGGCCCAATACCAGGGCTCTGGATCTAGAGTTATCTCTTCTATCTACTAAAACCTCCCTCCTAAGGTGTCCTGTGCTCCCTCCCTCTTATTGTGCCTCGTAACACCTGGGTTGTGTTTATTGTGTGTCGCATATCATTTATCCGTTGACCCGTTAATTATGTATTGTGAGACCCCATAAGTACATCGTAGAGATGAATGAATAATGACTGGCCTTCTCTCCCACAAAAACCTAGTTCTTTCTCTTTACTGACACAATATTTTGGCACTAATCTCACTAAAAGAGCCTCGTTTAAGTGCTATTATGTATCAGACTCACAACGGCTAGAGTTTACAGAGCACTGACCTGGTGCAAGCTAAATACCTGAGGGGCTGCATCTCTTCATAGTCTCAGAAGCGCCCTGTGAGGTACATGCCATCATTCTCATTTGTGGATAATATCAGTGACTATTAAATAGGATTTGTGAGAAATAATAATTGTGATAATAATAGCTTATGTTTACTGTTTGCCAGCCATTGTTTTGAGCACTTTTCTTATGTGTTGTTCAGAACGACCCTATGAGATAGATACTGTGTTCTCTCCATTTTATAGATGAGGAAACTGAGGCACCAACGTGTTAAGAGACTTGCCCAAGGTCACACAGCAAGTGCACTGATGCCTCTAACATACTTAACATGGTAGCCGGCATATTGTTTGTGTTCAGTCAATGTAGTCATATCCTTTTCACTGAATGTTCGTAGTGCTGGGCTGAGAATTAAATTTTCGCCCCCAACTCAAGTATTTTAGGTAGACTCGTACCAACAGACTAATTAGTGGATTCAGTTTTAAAAGTTTTAATGACTATGTGATTTCCAGAAAAAAATTCTTCAACAATTTCGCTTCCAGTAGCAAGCAATTTCTCTTCACTAGGCCTCTCAAAAACCCTCTCAAATACCCTCTCAAAAACAGCCATTGGCAAGTTTTCCCATGTTCAAAGATTGGTTTTGGCTGCATTTAATACAAAACTTAAATAACAGTAGCTTAAGCAAGACAGGAGCTTTTTTGTTTGTTTGTTTGTTTTTACTTCATTTCTAGAAAAAGGAATTCCAGGAGCAGTGAAACAATTCAAAGGTGTTAGGGCCAAGGTTTCTGTGATTCCTTTTGCCTCTCCCACGTTATTGATTATAAAATGACTGCTGCAGCTCCAGTCGTCATGTCTGCATTCCAGACAGGAAAAGGAAATGGGCAAGCGCAGAGAGAGGTGAACTGAATCTGAGGCCCCTTTGAGGACGACACCACTGACTGCAATCATCTATGACAGGCCATCACCACTGCTATATCTACCTGCATCTCATTGGTGAGAACACTCATGTAGCCTCTCATATTTGCAAAGATGGCTAGGAAATATCATTTTCATTTTTAATCTGGGCAAATTGTCACTGTAACAAAATGAGGAAGTGAGAAAGGTCAAGGATGAATGTAGTAGTGGCTTGCACTGGCTTTCCAGAGCTGATGGTTAAATTTTCAGGGTTTTTGTAAGCTTTTTGCTAAAATACATTGGTAGCCTGAAGTTGGCCATGGTGGGAGTATTTTAAATGAAAACTGACAAACACTGAAAAATAAGGCCCTGCCTTCTTTTGGTTAAGGATTTGCCAGTAACCACTGAATGTTGGATAGGTAACCAGTAGTCCCAGCTGCTGAAAGCTTTTTATTTTTTCTTATTACATTTGTCAGTCATTTCTGACTCTAATGGTTGCGACTTAACTCTTCGGCAAATAATCTTTTAAAATATCTTTTAAAATATTAATAATCCCCCTCTCTTTGTTCCATAAAGGTGTTAGGAATATGCATTTATATTGAGTTTTCACGACATTTTAAAAATTTTGTTTTAAAATAGTCTGTTCTGGTAAGATTCAGACATGTTCAGAAATACCCTCTCAATTTTGTATTGGAAGCAATTGTGATATCAAGCTGTTGCTGAGACAACCAGCTTTTTCAAGGTATGATTTTAGCGGGGTATAAAAAATACCTTAAAATAATTTCTTCTTCCAAAATTTAATCCTGAAAAAAGAGTAAAATGTAATGTTGTTTCCTCCTGGTTATAACGCAGAGCCAGTGGTTTTTCACTCTGGAGGAAGAGACTTCCTAGATAGGTCTTTTCCTCTTTTCTTTTGAATACAAACAGGTACTTAAACACACAGCACTGACAAGTACAAAGAATACCTTCTTTTCAGCTTGAAAGAAAGCAGTAAGAAGCATGATTTTAGGAGCTGAGCCAGAAATTGAGATGTAAGCCTCAAGGGTTTGTGAACATGAACCGTTTTGAAGGGTTTTGCCTCCAGGACAGTATTTAGGGTATTTAGAAATGAACACTGGAAACAAAGTCACGTGTCAGTTAGAGTTGCAACATGTACCTTAGATGTTTCTTGTAAAAATCTTGCTTTGTATGACTACTTTAGTTAATGTTGTCCAACTGTAGAAGTTATGATGAAGAATTTTTTTTTGAAAATAAAAACAATGATCAATAGTGA
>CAUYSK010074226.1:0-10110 GCA_963575035.1 Avahi laniger | reverse complement strand
CCATGTATTACATTTAAATATACATAATTATTGGCTGGGCGTGGTGGCTCACGCCTGTCATCCTAGCTCTCTGGGAGGCTAAGGCGGGCGGATTGTTTGAGCTCAGGAGTTCGAAACCAGCCTGAGCAAGAGCGAGACCCCATCTCTACTAAAATTAGAAATAAATTAACTGGACAACTAAAAATATATAGAAAAAATTAGCCGGGCATGGTGGCGCATGTCTGTAGTTCCAGCTACTTGGGAGGCTGAGGCAGTAGGATTGCTTGAGCCCAGGAGTTTGAGGTTGCTGTGAGCTAGGCTGATGCCACGGCACTCTAGCCTGGGCAACACAGTGAGACTTTGTCTCAAAAAAATAAAAAAATAAAAATAAACACACGGGTGTGACAACTCACCTTAGGAAATAGAATCTCACCAGGAGCTCTAAAGAGCCCTGGTGTCCTTCCTCAGTCCTGTTGCCTTCTCCCATCACTAAGGTAACCACAACTGAGAATTCTGTGGTTCTCTCTTTTGCTTTTCTTTATAGTTAACATCATTCCTGTGTGGCTCCTTTGAAATCTATTGATGCATTTCCTGCCTTTTAAAGCTTTTTGTAAATGGATGTCTCCTTCTGTGACTTTAGTTTTTCCTTCAACAGTATGTTTCTGTGAGTCATTCATACTGACATATGTAGCTATGGTTCTAGCTGTAGTTGATTTCTTCACTATGCCATGTGAATTCCACTCTTTCTTCTTTCTCCTGCCAGTGAACATTTAGATTGTTTCCAGTTTTTTGGTATTGCAAACAGTGGTGCTGTGCTCATCCTTGTAGTTGTTTCCTGGTGCACATAGGCAAGAGTTTCTCTTTAGTTTGCTGAAGAGTGGAATTGCTGGAGTGTGAGCTTGTTCAACTGTACTGGTTGATGACAAATTGTTTCTCAAAATAGTTGACCTCATTTATACTTCCACCTATACTGTAAGAGTCCCTCTTGCTCCACAGCCTCGACATCCCGGGGTATTGTCAGACTTGTTACCTTTTGCCAGGCTTGTGATTATAATATGGTAACTGATTATTGTTTCTTTTATTTCCACTCCTCCTATCCATACCCCTCATAATGCTGCCCAAGTCCTAACTTCATAAATTCTTACAAGCAAAACACTTCAATTTTCATGGATAACTCTGAACTCCTAGTCTACTTTTAATTAGAACCAGATAATTAATGACTACTTATTTTCTAATTATTTCATGTATATTAGCAATAGCTTCCCAGCGTTTTCCTCATGAGCTCTTTTAAGCTCCATCAAGTAGGAACCTTACCAAATATTTCATTTTTAATGTTCATAGCATCTAAAATAATGTTACTGTGAGAATATACGAAAAAAACAAATCATAGTTCGTTTTCCTCTTCTCTTACACAGTCAGTCACTCTACACTTCTGTTGGCAAATCTGTGAGCTCTTTCCCTCACATCCCAACCAGTTTCTTTAGCAGATTTCTTGTGACCCTCTCCTCAGGTTTGGTTGATTTGCTAAGCAGCTCACAGAAGTCAGGGAAACACTTTACATACATTTACCCATTTATTATAAAGGATATTACAAAGGATACAGATGAACAACCAGATGGAAGAGATACATAGGGCAGAGCATGTGGAAAGGGGTGTAGAGCGTCCATGCCCTCTCCAGGCAACCACTCTCCAGGAACCTCCACATGTTCAGCTCTCCAGAAGCTCTTCCAAACCCTGTCCTTTGGGTATTTATGGAGACTTCATTATGCAGGCAGATTGTATCATTGGCCATCAGTGATCAGCTGAGTCTTCATCTCCTGTCTCCTCCCCTGAGGTCAAGGGGTGGGGCTAAAACTTCCAAT
Organism: Avahi laniger; assembly: GCA_963575035.1. NCBI lineage: Eukaryota > Metazoa > Chordata > Mammalia > Primates > Indriidae > Avahi > Avahi laniger. The sequence continues at coordinate 8,269 of CAUYSK010074226.1, read as the reverse complement.
CTTCCAAACATATGATTGGTTCTACTGGCAACCGGCCCCCATACTGAGGCTATCCAGGATTGCACCAAGAGTTGCTTCATTAGAACAAAAGATGCTCCTATAACCCAGGAAATTATAAAGATTCTTGGGAGCTCTGTGTTAGGAACTGGGGTCAAAGAGCCAATGTTAAAAGATTCTCCTTGCACTGCTATCTACAAGGAAATTAGGAGCTCTGTCTCGGGAACTAGAGCAGAGACCAAACATTAGAACAAAAGATTGTACTAGTGCTCCTATTGTTCAGGAAATTACAGGGCTTTTAGGAGCTTCGTGCCAGGGACTGGGGGCATAGATCAAAATGAATGTTTCTTATTATTTTATAGCTACATACATGGGAGAATTTAGTAAGTAGTGATTTCTGTTGCAGTCAATTTTTAAAACACTTTTTATTGTTTTATTGTAGAACAGGCAGGTATCTGTGACTTAATCATGTTTTCCATTCCACTGGCAGGGCTAATTAGCTCTCATTTTCCTCAGGGCAAAATCTCAGTTTTTAAAGATGAGACTATGATGACAAGGTAGGTATCTAGCAAGGCAGCTTAAGGACTCTATTGTAGAATGGGTCATAACCCAAATAATGCTTTTCATTTTGATGCCATCTTTCTTCCTTTCTTATATCATAGAGTACCAAAAGTGAGAAACCAGCATAGTGCAGACCGTCTTGTTTTTCGTGGTTGGTTGGTTTGTTTTGTTTTTACTACACTATTGAATCATGTATGAAGCTATGATTTTTATAAAAAATACTGGAAAGCCCAGTAGTGAAAGCTGTATATTGTTTTACGGCACTAGAGGAAGGGAAGACACCAGTTTAGGAGGTGGAGGTAAGTAAGCCAGGTGCTAGCCTTTGTAACTGTAGGCAGGGTGGAAGCAGATTACACTTGTCCTGGGTTCCTGCCTCTTACAGTCGCTTTCCTGACATCCTCCAGATAGTTGTTTCATCGCAGGCCTGACCAACATCCTAAGCTACCCTCTAAGCCTGTTTCTCCTCCACAGACACTCAGAGATTATTGTGTTACGATCTGATATTTGTCTCCTGCCACATTCTCAGCCTACTCTTTAAGCTATTTAATCTGATCAATTAAACAGTCTAATTTAGTGTGCTAATATGAAAGGATAATATAAACTTTACTGTGTCTAACTCATTGATGTTTCTGATGGTTGCTGTGTTAGGCATGGAGAGATATTTTGGAACAGGTTATGAAGAATCTTACATATCTTTGGGGGTGGGGGATGTGGAGAGAGAGAGGTAGTAGGGTAGAATGGGTACTGTATGCATGTATCTAAGCATGGCCTGTAGATTCAGCCTGCCATGCTCAAGTGCAGTAATTAAGCTATAACTGAGTTGTTATCAGTTTTTATTATTGACATGATAATACCTCTGCTTTTCATTTATGCCTAGACAGTATAGACTTATTCACACTCTTCTTGTTGGTGAATAGCTTTGTGTCTGTTTCTGTTTTTTCTTGGCCATTCTCTTAAACAACAGTGGCCTTCTAGTTTCATTCTCCTCTGGACTTTTTGTCATTATACCATATTTGACATGACATGAAGTAGATAATGTATTACTTATGATACAACTATAATTCTCACATAATTATACTGAAACTTCTTAATTAAGGAGTTTCCCTTTGAAATTTGGGGTAGTGGAACTACAGGCATAAATATAAAATTTAGAAAACAAAATCATTGCCTTATAGTTACTCAAATTGCTCAATATCTTTCTTTTAGGCTTTGGAAAGCATTTTGGCAAGTAAACGTTTACCATTTTCCTGTCTTAGAAACATCACTCAGACTTTAATGGACACTTTAAAAAATCAAGGTAATAAGGTTTGTACTCCTTGGAGGTTACAGTCTCACTTCAAATTTTAAACTCTGATTATAGAAAGCTGTTAACTGCTTATGATACCATCATGTTGCTTTAATGTGGAAATAATATATATAAGGAATGAACAATCTTATTTATTTCCTGTTTAATCTATGCAGTTGATCTTCATCTGAGCTGTCTCTGAATACATTGACTCTGTTTCTTAATTTTTCTTTTAATCCCTCTGCTATGAGGAAAGATACCAGTATAGAATGTTGAGAAGTGGTTATTCTCATAGAGTTGTGAAACATTGTGAAAGCCATTGGAAAAGGGGAAATTAGTCAGTGGTTTGCAAAAGACAACAAGATTCTCTTACTGCTGTTATCTTTAACTTAATGAAAGGAGAGAGATTTCTGTAGGAGGGCATTCTTAAGTAATGTCATTTTGAATGAGATAATGATCAAAAATATTTATGCTTTGAATTAATGTTCTATTAGTGTGTAGCATCTACATTTTTCTCACCTACTTCCCTCATGAACAGAGTTAGAACTTCCACAATCACAGGCTATAATTTGATTATTTCGAGTTTTCTGTTATCTTTTACGATTCAGAATTCGTCTGAAAAGAATTACATTTGAAACTATTGGGTTATAACTCTATACTTTATCCCAATAAACTAGACAAATTCAATTTATTCTGAATTCCTAACATCAATTAAAGAGTGGAGTGGACCGACTTCATCTAATCATGACTGTTGCTTGTAATGTTAATTATATAAAACCAACTTTATATTTAGTTATGTTTAAGCCAGCTTAAAGTGACATCATAAACAAGTCAGAATTTGTTCAGGACTTCAAGCATCCCAATTTTGAGACTTTCTTCATTATTGACTTTTTTCAGCAGATTTGTAAAGTTGACTTTGGTGAATAGTGACCTCCTTTAGTGCACACAACTTGTTAGAAATACCTCTTTTAAAAAACCCCTCTTATAAAGCCCTTCTACCCCTCAAAGCGTTAACAAAGTATCAAAATTTATTAAATGACAAATTATCTTGCACTAGACTGGGAGTAAGCCAAGCACCATTTGTTAAAGTTCTGAAAAATCAACAGTTTTAAGTTCTACCCAAAAATGAGATTCCTAAAAACGGCTAATATTTTATATGCTCAGTTTTATTATGGCTACAAGAACTTGAACAGTATTCCATGTTACTGTATTGCAGGTAAAATTTCTTAGGAGTTTCCAGTGTTTCTCTTTTTAACACACTGACTGCCACACTAGAAAAAAAATCTTTTTCCTTGGGGCCGTGGTGTTTTATTATGAAAATAGAATAAAAACTTCCAAAACAAAATGATCCTTTCCAATTTAATGGAAAATTTGTTATTTTTTTATTGTTTTTTGTGCATGAGTTATATGCAACTTTTGAAAAATAGTTCTCGAAGCTCCCAAGGTAAAGAGACATGTGAGTTACATATGCTTTATGAGGCCCTGGGCTCAGTGTGTGCGTTAAATACTCACGTGGCAGTTAATGTGTTAAAGAATAAACATTTGTTTTATATTATATATAAATATTTAAATTATTATATAGAAATGTATTATATAGAGAGTATTTCTCTAACATGAATCTTGAACAAAATCAAATCTGATTGATAGAGGGTATTAAGTAGAATTCTACTTTTGGTCTCTTTGTCATCCTTTCTTGAGGATACATGTGTCAAAATTCAGTTTCTGATCAAATTGTAATATCTTTGACCACCGTGGTAGTAAGAGCCAGGCAGCTTTGTATTTGTATATCCTCAGTATGTGAGAATAATAGACAGCATATAAATTATGGGATGAAGGAGAATATTTTCAAAGATATTTCCATGTTATTTCTTTAAATATGAGTATTAGATGAAGATATTTCTGCTTGCTTGCTTTTTTCTTTTTTTTCCTCCCCTATTAGAACATCTTATTTTATTTAAATTATCTTTGCTTTCAAAATCTGATATAGCTTAAACATCCCAATATTTAATACAACAGAAGATCAGTGAAGTATGCGATATTAGAGGTTGAATGAAAGAAAAGCTTTTTTATGAGTCTTAAATATATCTCTTGCATATGTTTTTCATTTTTCCCTTTAGAGCTTGAGTCTGTTGATGAAGGATTGCTACAGTTTTGTGCCAATAAACTGAGATTGCTGCATCTTTATGAGTCTGTCACTCAATTAAATTCTGTTGATTTTCATTCAGACACACCATTCTCTGATGATGTAAGTAATCTCAAATTTTAATATTATACAAAATGATCTCAGATTATTTTTAATTTTTTTAATTTGATAGTAAAAAAGTAGAAAATTAAGAAATTTTTTAAAAGCCTTAAAGGTGTCTTCTTTACCAGGTCCCTTCCTGGCTTTCTGTGCCTTGGTGCTAAATTTATATTATTTATACAAGAATATTAAATTGTATTGTTATTCATTTTTACTCCCCTAGAATCATTGAGTTTTGACACCATGGCACTCTAGCCTGGGCAACAGAGTAAGACTCTATCTCAAAAAAAAAAAAAAAAGGGAGAAAAAGAAATGGTGAAAGAAGATTTTCTCTCTGTAATGAAAACAGCCCACGCATTCTGATATCTTCCCTTTTACCTTTGGGATTTTAGGTGGATTTTATATTGTATTTTAACAATAATCTATTCATAATAATATTCTGTGATTGCCATTATAACAAGAAAACCCTGTTTTTAGGGTCTTTTGTTTCTCTACTTCAGCAATAGTATAAAATAATTTTAAGCAACAGGAAGGTTCAAGTTGATTAAGTGATGTCTACAGGATTTCCTAGACATTTCATGCCTAATTTTCTCGTGAGATCCAAACTCTCTTCCATACCATGGCAAAGAAAGTTAATATATGTCATTAATAATCCCCCATAGAATTAATTTCCATTTGATAGCACAATATATAGCCCCTTGTAGAATTCATTTCCACTTAATAGACCCAGTGTAGTATGCAAAGATAAAAGAATTACAAAATTTTAAAAATAAGTTGACAGATTGTTCTTTTTTATTTTTATTATTTTTAAAGCACTTTTTAAGAATTAAAACTATGTTTTGCTGTGGACTTGTTTGGATGCTTCAAAAACATGCAGCCAGCTTCTAAGCTGATGACTAGTTTTACACTTATAAAACTAAAATTCAAATCTGAACTAATTTATTTTTGCTGTTGGACATTTTACGTATAAGATTATATACAGGTTCAGTGTATCGAACTACTGGTGTGTTTAATGACATTTTGCAGTTTATTGCTTGTTTTTAAAAATAATAGCCTAAAATATATAAATAAATGAAACTGCTTTTGTTTTAAGAATGCAGCTTTTCTTATATAGCATGGAGAAAAAACTGCTCTGGCAAATTTATAGTTTTTGAGTGTGTGTGCGCAAGTACATGTACATTCATGCGTGTGTGTATACTTGTCCGTAATTTACAAAATTTTAGTACTGTTGGGATATGTTTCTATACATATGGTGTGTAAAAAGAGTTTGAAAGGCTGGTAGGTTGTATACCTGAGAGCCACATAGAGGATTTATATGTAGATACAATGAAAATTGTTTTCCTATGTTTTTATTTCACAGTGTTTATGTTGCTTAATAAATAAGCATTTAATTTCAAATAGTTTTTGGAGAATGACAAGAGTTGCATTTGATACCCTTTTTAAGTTTTTTGTGATTATACAATAATACGTGTTTATTAAAATTCTTTTTTAGTAGTATGTAGTGTTTCAAGATTAGCTTTATTTAAATAACCTCCTACCCCTGAAATGTAATTTGAGAGTAAAGTTTTAAACAGAGTACGCTATAGTTACTGCATTAATTAAAAATCATCTTTTGCTTACAGGCTTGAATTTCAGTTTAGATAATGGGGTTAACAAGTGACAGATTCGTAGAAGGAGACATGGTCTATTCAGAACTTCTTTTTTCTATTTTTAAGGACTTGGCTGTGTTACTAAGGCTTGATGAAAAAGAACTGCTTAAGCTCCAGGCGTTATTAGAGAAATATAAACAGGAGAACTTCAGGACTAATGTTCGATTTTCTGATGCTAAAGATGGTGTGTTGCCTATAAAAACATTCCTAGAATATTTAGAATATGAGAAAGATGTGCTCACCATAAAGAAGATAAGTGAAGAGGAATACGTGGCTTTAGGTAGGTGAAATAATAAACTGTTGTTTGTATCTTTTTCTAGAAGAAAGCCTGGTAGGAGCATATAGTATCTCGAAGATTCAATTTATTTTGAAATTGAAATTAAATTAATGAAAAATTTTAATGTACCATATCTTTTAGTCAACAAAAGACATTCTGGATGTATATGCACTATGTCATACAAGTTGTATTAATAACTGTACTAAAGAGACAGTGTTAGACAGGTAAGGATTTGCTTTCTGCTTTAATACATCAGGCAAATTGAACCATTAATTTCTGTTCTCTCACACTGTTTTGTCCCCCTGGGATTCTAGATTATGTTTCAGGAAGATTGTTAATCTAAATGGTAAGTAGTCATTGATTAATGTGTTTTGTTTTTGTTCTACTAGGCAATTTCTTTTTTTGGAAGTGTTTGCATGGAGAAAGCTCCACTGAGGATATGTGTCACACTTTGGAGTCTGCTGGACTTAGCCCTCAGCTGTTGTTGGTAAGGTTTTTGTTGCTGGATGCCATTCTTCCTTATGAATGTTATTCAAAATGTCAGTCTTTTTTTTTTTTTAACCCCTTGTCTTTTAGCATATCATATAATGCACATGAAAACCTTCTAAATACGATCAAAGACATTTGTAATCACCATATTAAATAGAGTAATATTATTTTTATTCTCTGTAAATTTTAACAAGCGTAGTCTATGATCGGTTTAAAATAAATTTAGAATCTCACCTGTGTGCATGCATTTACAATAGAATTTGATCATCGGTAAAAACTGTTATGTTGGAACTATGAAAACAAAATAACCTTCCCTTGAAGCAACATTATCAAATATTTCTAAACATTGAATATACATTAGGATGTAATCTCTATGGAATAATAAATGTAAAACAAAAGAATCATCCAATGAAGAAACTACAATACTACATTTTTGCCCTTTCTTAAAAAAGTAAGGAAAGTTGCCCCATCATCATCAGTTCTCCCTGATTACCCACTGCCTACACATTCACACATATGCAGTTGTCCCTCAATATTTGTTTAGGGGATTCGTTCCAGCCCCCCAAAGCAAAAGCTATAGATGCTCAAGGTCCCTTATATAAAATGATGTGGCATTTGCATATAACTTATGCACATCCTCCTATATACTTTAAATTATCTCTAGATTACTTATAATACCTAATACAATGTAAATACTATGTAAATAGTTGTTATACTGTGTTGTTTAAGGAATAATGACAGGGAAAAAAGTCTGTATGGGTTCAGTACAGATGCAACCATCCATTTTTTTTCTCCTGAATATTTTTGATCCACGATTGTGTGAATGCATGAATGCAGAACACATAGATATGGAGGTCTGACTGTACATACTCTTTCACATACCCCTTCATATATTTTGGCCAGGATTTGGGCATTCTGCCGCTGTTGACTGTGTTAATGTGTTGTGTTTATTGTGTCTTTATCTGGTTTTGGTATCAGCGTAATGCTAGCTGTCATCGTAAAATGAGTTTGGAAGTATTTCTTCGTCTTCAGGTTTTTGAAGCAGTTTGAGTAGAATTGGTATTAGTTCTTTAAATATTGGTTGAATTCAGCAATGAATACATCATGTCTTGGGCTTTCTTTGGTTGGGAGACTTTTTAATTACTGCTTTGATCTCATTGGTTTGTTCAGGTTTTCTAGTTCTTCATGGTTTAATCTTAGAAGATTGTATGTGTCCAGAAGTTTATCTGTTTTTCCTGTTTTCCAATTTTTTGGTATATAATTGTTCATGATCGTTTCTAATGATCCTTTATATTAATATTTCTGTGATACCAGTTGTAATATTTCCTTTTTTGTCTCTAATTTTATTTATTTGGGTCTTCTTTTTTTCTTAGTCTAGCTAAAGTTCTGTCAACTTTGTTTATCTTTTCAAAAAACTAACTTCATTTTGTTTATCTTTTATTTTTTTGGTCTCAATTTTATTTATATCTGCTCTGTTATTATTCTATTAATTTTGGGTTTGGTTCTTTTCTAGTTCCTTGAGGTGCACTGTTGAGTTGTTTATTTGGAGTCTATTTTTTTTGATGTAGGCATTTATTGCTATAAACTTTCCTCTTAGTACTGCTTTTGCTGTATCTCATCAGTTCTGGTATGTTGTGTTTCCATTTCCATTTGTTTCACAAAATTTTTAAATTTTCTTCTTAGTTTTTTCATTGACCCATTGGTCATTCAGGAGCATGTTGTTTAATATCCATGTATTTATATGGTTTTCAGAGTCCCTCTTGTTATTG
>CAUYSK010074219.1:0-23058 GCA_963575035.1 Avahi laniger | reverse complement strand
GGAGTCAATGGCATTTCTGCAAGCACTGAATTAGTGACGACTACACCATTGCTCCTGGGGGAAATACGGAGTTAGGTTTCTACCAGCCTCTGGTCACAACCTTTTCATCAACTGACCAGTATGTAACTTTGTTTTATGTGTGTTTCTGCTTAACGACACCTCCTTTACTACATATTGTTGATTCGTTAACGTCAAACTCATGGCCAACAGCACTGTAACTTGTGCCTGAACAAAGCTTATCTAACACTCATGATTTCTCCATAAGGCACATCGCAGCCATCTTGTGCTTAGGAGCACTGGATAGCAATTCAGCCCTATGCTTGGAGGCCCTTTTAAACAGTAACATCACCAAAGAAGGCACAAAAATGTGAAAAAAAAAAAAAAAAGTGACACTAAATAGATGTCAAAAAGGACGCTTGTTTACAGTGAGAGCTGAAGCAAGAAGGTAGAGTGTGCCTTGTTTGACTTTAGCATGTCAGTGGCCCAAATTTGCTGCTATGCTGAGCTTGTCTATGAATGACTGCAGAAGTGCCTCCAGTATGGATTTTGGGGTTACAAATAAATTTTAATGACTAGGTGAGTTTGCAAATACAGAATCTGTGAATAATGAGGATCAACTGCCAATGGTAGGCCTTACTGAAAAGGTGACGTTTGATGGAGACTTGGAAGAGCGCACGTGAATTGTGTGGGTTTCTGAAGAAGTGCTCCGGAAAGAAGGTGCAGCACGTGCAAAGGGCCAGGGGCATGCCTAAAGTGCTCAAGGAATAGCAAGGAGGCCAATGTGGCTGTCGTGGAGCTTGGAGGAAATGGGGGTGGGAGAGGGTTTTGTAAGCCATTGTGTATCATTTTTTTTTTAACCTTTGACGGGGAGACGTGGAAAGAGGTTTAAACTGAGAAGTGACACTGCACTGTGTCAAGGCAGAAGCAGTAAACCAGTTAAGAGGGTGTTGACAGTAATCCAGAGCCAAGCCTGGGTGGATGTTCACCACTTAACTTTCCTGCACCTCCTCGTCTCTAAGTCACTCCCAGGTCACAAATGGAGCGCAGCTCTTGGAACTCAGCTGCCTTTTTGAAGCATCTCAAGGAGAGATGAGCTATAGGGTTGCAGTATCTGGTGCCTGTCTGAAGATGTGCTTCCACTTGAAATTGAATTAATGGAAGTTTTAGTTTCTATAAAGCAATTTGGCACTCTGCATTATTAGTCTTGCACATTCAAATTATTTTAAACATAGGGTGCCAGTGATTAGATAGAAGAATACTCCATTGTTTTTCTGAATAAAAGATACCTATTTCCTTACTAAGTTTCAGCTTTCCTTTTTACAACCATGATCCCAGCCCCGGAGAACCACATCTCATTCACCTTGACCAGGAAGGGGAATTCGACTCAACAGATCGCCTGCGTGAAGATATTTGCGTCTGAAGTAGAGTAGGGAAATAATTCATGTCACGTTGCTGCACCGCTGTAATGAGTACAGAAAATACTTTAGGTAATGCATTATTAAAGGCACGCATGGCAGAGCTTCCGTGTATACAGTTTGAGCGTGGACTTATTAGCATTTCAGGTTGCTACCTCTTTTAGATTTAATTAGATTTCAGGCTTCAATCAATTTATTAAATGAATTTCTCACTGCTTAAAAGGTGTAATATGTTCATGACAGTAGCTTTTCATCACTGTTCTCATTTCCTCATGCGCTCAAGCAAGTCTCGGCTTCCATCTCGGATTCCAAGCCAGAGGTTCTTTTCCAAAGATGCTGTGCTGTGTAAATGTAGCCTCTTCCCTGCTTGGGAAGGCTGGAGCTATGAGGAGGGTTATTTTTTATCCACATTGTCTTAATATGAATGCATCTCCCACAGATGTACCACCCGTCAGTGTAACTAACACATCGTCACGAAGCACTGTCTCTGTTTCAGTGGCCCTTTGTCGCTGTGACTCTGCTGTTATTTTGGTGCAAAATTCACAAACCTTTATTTCTATTGTCGTGGGGAGAGGCTTGGGACTATTCAAATAGTGGGAAATAAGGTGTAATGAATCAAACCATTTTAGTGATTTGAAAGACGAGCTAAAGAGCTACACCATAAAGTGTAATAATTTAGAAATGTTCTGCATTTGTTTAGAAGAACAGAGAACACTTCTCTGAGCTGCTGGAGCATCCTAACTGCACCTCTATCATTCCTACCTGTACGGACTTTAAGTCAGCCCCTGGGCCATGATTGCCTCTCATCTATGAAGCAAGGCTCCTGATGTTTTACCATCCGGAGGCAGGGGAGGGAGGGATCTACTTGATTTTTCTGTGGTTCCTTCCAGCTTTAGGCTCCGTGTGTGAGAGGGTGGGCTGTGGGTAAGGGAGTGTAATGTGAAAATAGGTAAGTTCCTAAGTATTTTTAATAACCACAATCTAGATAAAGTCTATTACATAAAGTGGAAAAAGTGATAATATCTGATGTATTTTTAATTTGTAAATGAACTCAGGCCTCAGATTGAAGTCAGCTGCAGCCAGCTCAGTGAAGGAAGTTATTTTTATTATGTGTACTGTACATCTCCTGATGTATTACATTTTTGAAAGTTCAGTTGGAAAGAAGATTAAAGACCCAGCAACCAAGGTGGAATAATGTAAGTATAAATCCACTTCCATACCATAAATCTTTCTGTAATGGAAGGATCAATCCATTTTTGCCACAGAGCAAGAGCTGTGTTCAGAGTGCTGTGAATTCACAATTCAGATAAAAAATATTAAGAAGCAAAGTCCAGAGGCAGAACGGGATTGTGGCTGATCAGCAGGCTCGTCTTCAAGGACAGCGCTGGTTTATTTATTTTGCAAGACTCAGCTAGGTTATGTAAGAGGTCTGTGAATTTTTTAAAAACTTCTGATTTTCCACCTGTGGATTATTCATATAAGGAGTGATAAACCCTGTTGTTAATTCCAGGCCTGATTTCTCCCAGAGGAGAGAGTAGAAAAATGCTAGACTGACATGTAGTTAGATTTCTACAGTCTCCTTTAATCTGGGAATTTTACATGGCCTTTGTCTTTTATGATGAAGAATATCGTTCTCCATTATTTAATAGAACATTCACCATTTTGATGTTTCCTATTGATTAAGTGTGTACTATAAATTCTGGGAAGGAAGACTACATGATAAAAGTGTCCTTTTCAGGGTATCCCATCTGGAAGGACACCATGTCTAAGTGCTCTGACTGGTGGTGTTAACTTTCGTCTTGGAGAGTGTTGTCTTATTTATCCACTGCATAGTTACTTTGCTTATTAATTGCAAAGCAAAAAAACATCTATGGGAGGAATTGAAGACCATGCAAGTATCTTGCTCTGTGTCAAAATTTCCCCCTATGTTTAGCATTACGGATGATTTTTGCCTGAGCCAGTCTTTACAATTTTATTTCTATTGTCATAGGGGGAGAGCCTTGGGACTATTCAAATAGAGGGAAATGAAGTGTAATGATTCAAACCATGTTCGAGTAAACCACGTTTACTCTGATGGTTGCAAAATGATAGTTTTCCAACTTTGGCACTTACCAGTTGGCACTTGGCACTCTATTGTAAACAAGAGCCCCACCATTTATTTATATATGTATGTTCTGTAGGGATGTACCACTTCCTGTTTTTCAGTGATTTATAATTTCAACACTGTACTTAATTTTTTGGTGCTCAAAATTGTCTCAGTCTTAGCCAGTGGGAGCCCCACAACCTGGCTTCTGTGTGCTTGGATGTGCCCAAATGGTATTTGAGAAGGATGCCTCATATTGAAGAACCTCGCCCTGTCCATCCTCCTTCTTTCTTCTCTGGTCCCTGCAGTGTCTGTTGCGTTCGGGGTCACGGCTGGCTATGTGCAGAGAACCATAAGATGATGTGGGGGCTAGAGGTTCAGGTTTGCTCCTCTCTGAGCCCAAACTCTGATACCCTCAGTATCTTGCCTCGTGTTGAGTGGCTACCAGAACAACAGGAGGGAGAAGAGAGTAGGTGAGAATGTGAGTGAGGAAAGAGAAAGAATAAAAAGGTCAGACCTCCTTCCATGCAGGAAGGGGCCCGAGACCTAGAAGGGAGAGAGACTAAAGAACATGCCTCTGTATCTGGCTTTTTGACACGGGAAGTCCTCCCTCCAGGACATGCAGCACACAGTCCTGCAGCTTGGGCACACTGAGGTAGGTGCTCCTCTCCGTGGAATCGGGGTCAGGCTCCGTAGACTTGTTTACCAGTCTGCCCCTGGTTCGAGCTGTGGCCTTCATCCTTGTCTTCACAGTTGCTTAAGAATGGGGCCCGTTTGGGCTCCTTTTTGGGTGCTCCCAGCAGAACTTAAACATGGGCGTCTTCCACCAGCAACTTTTCAGGTCTGAGGGCCACTTAGACCATGGCATCTCAAACTGTGTGCCCTATGTTGTCTTGAGTTTCCAGAGGGTATTTGATAAGCTATAATATTAGGCCTCGGTTGCCTTTAATATTAATACTAAAAGAGGGACTAGGATTTAGGATCTTTAGGATGCTCTTCGGTTTTAAAATTCTAATTCTAAAAATTGAAGTAGGAATTTTATGTGCTTGAATTAGTATTCTCACATATTTGTCCTTACCCATCAACCCTAAGGATTCTGCTCTGTGTCCAGCAGAATGGCCACTTTTCATGGCTTTTCTTCCTTAATAATTTCTTACCCCCTCAGTTATCCCTAACGACAGGTATCATCAGGAGGTTTAATTAATACATTTGCTAACTATAACATAAGATAGGAAAACACACAGCATTCTCATAATACAGGAAATGAATTTTTGTAACAGTTTGTTAAAGGGCTTTTTTTTTGAAAGTTTTATTTTCAATGTAAAAATGATATATGTACATTTCTAGAAAAGTGGGAAAATGAAGAAAAGCATGAACAAGAAGCGGTATCGCCCAGTGGTAACCAACTCAAACACAAGGAACTATTTCCTTTTAGTTCTCTTTCTACATGTATATATTTTTCTTCATTAAAATCGTATTGTAATACAGTTTTGTTTCCTCTTTTTCTCATTGATTATTGTATGACTATTAACATTCTTTGCAGATATTTTCATAGTCTGCATTATTTCACATTGATTAAATGGATTGTTATTTATGTCACCATACCCTGATCACTTTTGGTTATTTTTACTGGGGTTTTTTTTTTTTTGTTGTTATTATAAAAATTGCTGTGATAAAAAGGGCATATTTTAAAATTCTTGCTAAGACTACATTACGTGAATGCTCACCCATATGATGCCACTCCAATCAGCTCCTCATCTCTTCTTCACTCATTTGGAAGGATTGTTCTGGAGATGCTGAAAGTGCTATTCATATTATTAATAACTAGAGCTTTTATCTAGATACTGGGATGCTCTTCTTGGGTACTCCAGCTGTCTGAAGCTCTGTGTCCTTATCTGCTAGACAAGGGTCAGGCTGACCAAGCATATGTCCATTTGAGTGGACAGAGCCCACGTACAGACCTGCAGTGTGAGGGAAGGACAATGTTTCCCGTACATCAGGCCAACTTCTGAGGTGGTTCGTTATGGGGATTTGCTCCCAGTGTTTGCAGTATTTATCGAATAGTGCCTTCTCTCTAGTTTGTGTACTTAGAAAGTCGGGGGCTTCTGAAAACTCAAGAATCGAGAGCATTCATCTCGGGAACCAAGCCTCTGGGTTTTCTTCTTGGTGGCAAGTGTCCCCTCCCATGTCACTGAACCCCGCACAGGCTGCTAGCCTAAAGGAAAGCCCGATCCGCTAATGATGCCGTGGCTTCGAACGCTGTTTCTGGTCTCTTTGACAAGCAGGGAAAACGTCTGCCCCTGAAGGATGTGAAAAGGAGGGATAATGAAGTCCCTAGTCTCTCTCAACCTCCAGCCATATAATTATTTTAAATTGTTTTCATTGTCTATTCTTCATACCCGTGATGTGAGTTTTCAGATTTCACCCGTAAGAAGTCCAGGACTGTGTGCAGAGAGGCAGGACGTGGGAGAGCACAAGAGGGGTCTGGGCTGGCGGTGCAGAGGCTGCGGTCAGCTCAGACAGAGTGGCAGGTCTGTGGGCGGGGCGAGGGGGCAGCGGAACTGTGAGGATGTGCTTGAGGGAGGCCACTCCCAGAGTGAGTTGATACTTTAAGATAAGGAAAAGCAACCAAGAGAGCGTTTTAGCTAAGGAAGCAGATAAACCCAGTCTGCTGCAGAGCTGTGCAACATCTATTTGAGTTCCTTCCTGGATTTCGAAGCGAGTGGTCCTCAGGGGTCTCCAGGTGAAAGCCCAAGGACGGGAGTGTTCTGAACGGGGGTTCGTGGTCGCTGCCACAGAGCCCCATCCTCTTCCACGTTTGTTTTGACAGCCGGAAAGCACGTGTGTGTTTCAATGCGTGTTTATGATGTGACACTGAAGGTGGATAGTGAATGGCTTGCAGCTTGGAAGCATGATCTGGAGATGCTGGTGAAGGGGTTCACACCCCAAAATATGCCACTTTGGCGTATTATTTTGAGCTAAAAGAAAACTGAGAACCAGCCAATGCAGAAAAAGCTCCTTACCTTTTCTTCAACTGCCTGAAATAAAGTATAAATTTCCCCTTTTGTAAAGGAGATTTACATTTATAAAGGAATTTTTATTACTAAAGGTATCTGTAGGAGAAAGAGAACTACTGGGAGGCAGAGTCTTTATCTGTGCACCACGGCAACCTTTACTAGCCACACCTTTCCTCCACCACCCTCTAGAAGCCCCCAAACCCTTACTCGTTTCTGTAGCTCAGGAGGATGTATTAGTCTCAGGTATCTGGCTTTTTCCTCGTGGGCTTCCTGTACAAACATGTACAAATAAAATTGTTTTTCTTCTGTTAATCTGTCTTGTGTCAATTTAATTTGTAGACCAGCCAAAGATCCAGAAGGTTAGGAGGAAGCAGTTTTTCCTCCTCTACACTGGTGGATTTGATGGATCAGCTGAGCAGCTCTTAATACAAAAGGGAACCCGGTAAAGGTCACCTGGCTCTTCCTTCTGCCTGCTGTGCCCTTCCCATGTTCTGCGTCACACGTTCCCTCAACGCCTTTGAGTCTTGCTCAGATGTCACTTTCAAAGTGAGCCTTACCCTGGCCATTCTGCTTAAAATGGCAACCCACATCCCACCTCCACTGTACCCCACTTTTTCTCTTTCCTTTTCACTCTAGCACTTAGCACACCTAAACACACGACATCTTCCAATTACCTTACACATAAGAAGGGTGTATCGTTGTCTGCCTCTCCCCGTTGGAATAGAAGCTCCCCAAAATTGGGCATGTTTGTCTGTTTTATTCACTAGTGTATTCCAAGAGCCAAAACCATGCCTGGCACCTGTGGGTGTTCAGCGATTATTCATTCAATGAATGAATGAATGAAATGAGTAAGAGATAAAACATTCATGGACATAGTAAAGAAGCCAAAATGGGGCCCTGGAGGAAGCCTATTCTTAAGTTTGGCTTAACAGAAAAAGGAAATTTCTATGCTGAAAGGTGGACAACAAAAGCAATGCTTTGCTGAATGGTTTACAACAAAGTCTGTTAATTGCAAAATCCTAAGTGATGGGTTTTCCACCCATGCTTGTTCATTCTCTTTGATTAAAAAGTGATTATTTTGATATTATTTTGGATGCAACTTCATTTAAAAACAGTATGTTATTTCTTAAAATGGGACAGTTTTGCAAAAGGCTGTGCCGTTGGTGAATAGTTTTCTGCTGGCCCTGAATTGCTAAGAGTGGAGAGTTGGGGAGATGAGTTACGCTGGAGGGAAGGGAGTTAGAGAAGGTAAACCAGGGAGAGACAAGAGCTGAGCTGGGATTCTTTAGGAGAAATGACTGAAAAGTCACTGTGAGGCCCTGTTAGTTTAACAACATAATTGTTCTGCATAATTTAATACGTAAGTGTGGAGCAAATACTGATTAAAGTGTTTATGAGAAAGAAGCAGGCCTAATCCGAGGTTCTTTTTTTGTGTGTTTTGACTTGTGTTTGTAATCGTCCCCACGTTATTTTGTTTGTTTTCTGCCTCCTCCAAGTAGTTTATTGGTTTCCCTTGTCCAGGGCCTCTTTCGGTAATGTTCTTTTTCTTCTACTCGATAGCAACTGGCATTCAGTGTTGTCCTGGTAACTGCCAACTCCTGTATTGGCATTTTTTATTTGGAGCTTGTAAAGTTAAGATTGTAGGTTAGGCTTCCTACATGCTGGTCATCTGTGGGTCGAGGAAAGCTGCCCCTGACCTTCTTAACCGGAGCATGTGTTTAGCTCACTTAAATAAATGCGTGTCTCGAGCTAAAGAGGGGCTCTGGAGAGCCTGTGGACGCTAGCCCCATGGCACTTCTGGGTATACATCCCTGGTGGTCTACAGTGCCAGTCCTTTGTGAAGGCCACGTCACTCATGAGTATTTCAAATCAGCTGAGTGGGCTTGTCTGTAGGGGGCATGTTCCTTAATGATTTTTTTCATGTCTTAACATAGAGCCTCTACTAACTACTGAGATATAGAAGGAAGCAAGGAATTCGTGTGAGCCATTTTAGTTAAAAAAAAAAAAAAAAAAAAACAGAACTGTAAAAATCCACAATGTGTCTGAAACACACCATTTTGAGAACCGATACCGAGTACCAGGGCCTCTGAATTGGCCCAGGTTGGCATCTGAGCTTTGTTCCCTGGTGTCAGAGGAAGGGTCTGGAGTCCAGGCTCACTTGCTGCCAAGGCCTTCCAAGTCAGGGAGTGGGAATCAGGTAATGGTTTGGAAGACGGGAGCGAAAGCTTTGCTGAATAAGGCAATAACACATTCTAAAGAAAGAAAAGATATCTCTGAGCATCTCAGAGAAATTTCAGCCACCAGCAGGTGTCCGCTACCGGAAGTAATGACTACAGATGCATGTGAGTGGAGACCCGCACCTACGGATTTCTTTGGCTGTCTCCACTTGGAGTTGCAGTGCCCTCGCTCAGCCTTGGTTCCCGCGAGAATTCTCTCTCTCACCTGGCCGTGAAAGCTGAGGCTCACAGATCTCACCTAAGGATTTTCATGTTCACCAAGAGGTGTGATACTCTGACCAAGTCAGACACCTAAGACAACTTCCCAGGTTTGAAATTCCTGTCTGTCCTCAGGCAAAACCCCTCAATGACGCTATTAGTCAAAACTAATGTTCTCACAAAGGGAACGAAACAGGGACCCATTGACCCGAAGTTGGCATAATACCAGAACTCTAAATGGAGGTCTGTGGCATTTAACCTGAGTGTCACGTCTTCATTTTTGGCAAGTGTAAACTCAGGAATGGGAAAAGATTGTGGAGACTTTCGCCTATGAAGAAAAACATTCCAAAATAGAGATTTTTTACTTTCAATTTAGAAAAAATGCTTAAAATACAAAATTGCAAGAACAACTTTTTCACACCAGAAGACGAAAATAACACATATTGTAAGGAGCACAGGAAAAAAAATTCCATGTAGAAAAAGTTAAAGACAGCCAGTATGTGTTTAAGCGTTCTTTATTATACAGCCATCTCTCAGAATCTGCCTGAAATACCATTTCTGTGAGCGTGCGTGCGTGTGTGTGTGTGTGTGTGTGTGTATCTTCCTTGAGTGAAAGTGGGAAGAGATGGAACAGGGGCAGTGATTTCTTCATGTGCCGATAAGCTCTCTAAGACCTTAGTCCCTGTGGTCTGGTCTCGAAGGTTGATCTCAGCAATGCCTCCCCGCACGGCTCCCCCCTGCACTCACCCCCACCTCCTCCCCAATTCCCGCAGTGAGGCCTGTGACAGATTCTTCCAGAAGGTGGTCTTTATCCAGTCTTTCCCCTGCTTAAAGCTGTTTAGCGTCTCCCTAGCACCTTTAGGATAAACCGCAAACTCCTCCCGTGACGTAGGAGCAAGTTCAGGGAGGTGGGCGGAAGGCAGAGGTTACCGCTGGGAGCCCTGGAGCCGCCTTCCTGGTCTAGGATTCTGCCTCGGCCGCTTACCAGTTAAGAACCCTTAGGCAAGTTATTTATCTCTCTGGGCTTTAGCTTCCTTATCTGTAAAATGAGGATGATAATAGGATCTTTACAGGGTTGTTGAGAGGATTAAATGAGTTCTGACACATACTCAACACCCAATATTCACTGTTACTGTGATTATTTGCAACTGTTATTGTGATTATTTGCATTCTGCTCTCAGTTTTCTTCTGTCCCTATTCCCTTAGTCATAGCAAACTATTGGCATGTCTCTTCCCTACCCCCAATGGACCCTATTTCTCTTTGTCTCTAGTTTTTGTTTTTGTTTTTTTTTTTTTTTTTGAGACAGAGTCTCGCTTTGTTGTCCGGGCTAGAGTGAGTGCCGTGGCGTCAGCCTAGCTCACAGCAACCTCAGACTCTCCTGGGCTCAAGCGATCCTACTGCCTCAGCCTCCCGAGTAGCTGGGACTACAGGCATGCGCCACCATGCCGGCTAATTTTTTCTCTCTATATATATTTTTAGTTGTCCAGATCATTTCTATTTTTTAGTAGAGATGGGGTCTCGCTCTTTGTCAGTCTGGTCTCGAACTCCTGACCTTGAGCGATCCACCCGCCTCGGCCTCCCAGAGTGCTAGGATTACAGACGTTAGCCACCGCGCCCGGCCTGTCTCTAGTTCTTAGGAGCTGCTTCCTCTGCCTAGAATGTCATCCTACACGTTCACCCACCCACTGTACCCTCTACATTTGTCTTCTGTATCCTCCGACCAACTCTTCCTTAACCTTCCAATTTCAGCCCAGGTCCAGGCTCCTTCGCTCTGAGCAGCCTACCCAGATATCACTATCTTATAGGCTCCTATAGCGCCAATTCATCTTTTTATCCTACCATTTATCACACAGTATGATAATGGTCTGTTTACTTGTAGGTCTTTCCCAATAGACAATTCCTCACTTCCCTGACCTTCATGAAAAAGGGATTATATCTTGATCATTTATATATTTACTACCTATATGCTGTGTCCTCATGAATGCTGGACGCATGAATGGATGAATGGACGCATGGGTGAGGGAAGGCAATTTGAAAGACATTACCAAACTGGAGTGTGTCTAATGTGGTTGCAATGGGTAGGGGCCTGGAAACCTGAACTGAGAAATGAGTTACACAGTGAAGGAAGACATGGCTAGGAGAGGGTTTAAATAGCTGTCTTTGACAGAAATGTGGAAGGGTCCATTTACTTACTCTACGTTGTTCAGAATGGTCATACTATGCTCAAGACTGGGATGAATGATATAGGCCAGTTTCAGCTCAAAATAAGGGATATCATTTTAATAAAGAGGAATTCCCCACTGTCTAGGTTACAGCAAAACTCAGTACAGGAAGAGAGACTTGGCTGAATGACCTCTGAATTCCACTGTGTGCCACAGTTTGTGTTCTTCCTGTCAGTGGATGGGTTCATCTCCCACGTGTTTCATCTGCCTTTTTGACTGTCGTTGCTTAGAGGGCTACTGGGCTCCAACTCTAGTTCTTTCGCCCTCTGTAGCTGGTGCACCCTCATTTTCCAACAAATGCCCTTCTAGCTCACAGAATATCAGTGGTTGGAAGGATCCTGAGGTACCTTCATTCTAGTTTGAACAACCATCTGAAACTTTGATTTCCTTTATAGCGCCCTTCACAGTGCTAGGTTTGCGACTTCTTTTAGACATCCAGGTAGAGATGGTGAAAAAGCAGGGAGATACATGGGTCTTGTTTTAGTCAGTGTTCTCCAGAGAAGCAGAACCAATAGGTTACACGTGCATGTATGTATATGTGTGTACGTATTTATTGTGATGAATTGACAAGTCTGAAATCTGCAGGGCAGGCTGGCAGGCTGCAGACCCAGGGAAGAGTTGATGTTGCAATTTTGAGTCCCAAAGGACACCAGAGACTGCCAGAGACAGAATTCCTTTCTTGGGGTCTTTCGGTCTTTTCTCTTAAGGCTTCAACTGGTTGGATGAGTCTCCCTCAGGTTGGACGAGGCTCTCCCACATTATAGGGGATCATCTGTCTTACTCAAAGTCTGCTGATTGACCCCGGGATAGAAGCCGTAGTATTTTTTATTAATATAACCTAATCTCAAAGGTGAGATGTTATCACCTCTGCTATGATTCTCCTCTTCTCTTCTGTCAGTCATACAGACCGATCCTGGTAGAGCGTGAGAGGGGACTACACACGGGTCCTCGAAGGCCATGTTGGAGACTGACCATCACGACTTCTGCATATTCATGGATACCGGGCTGAGATAGAAAACGTATTGTTTAATGTGGGTCATGCAAAAAGGTGTTTAAGAAACACTGCTGTGTAGGAGGTGCATGTTAGCTGACAGAAGCCAGTTTAAGAAGCTCTACTGTTGATACTCTCTACACACATGGCTAAGATCACGAATATGAACACTAATTATTGGCGACTAAGATCTTGAATATGAACACTAATGATTTTTACAATGAAACAATAGAATTGAAGTCTCATTGGGCCATGGGGGACTGTTTGATCCTAAATATATTGAGCCTACACACTTGTCCCTTCATAGTACATCTGTCTGATTTCTCTAATGCTGCATCTTTTTTTTTTTTTTTTAAAAAAAACCTATCTGGTCATCTGCCAAGTGTATCTGCTGTTGTTCGATTCTCGTTTCAAACTCATGGCCACATTTTATGCACAACTGTGTGGGCTTAATTGAGTTTTCTTATAGAATGCAATACATACACCGTGACAGCAGGTACACTTTCTGCCTTTATGCTTGTCTTTTGTTTGTTGCTACCTGCTTGTGAGTGTGATCTGAGTAATGAGCTTGTGGGAAATTCTATCTGTGGATAAATGGGGTACAATTAAACTTTTATATTTTGTGAATAGGGATTATTGTATACATAAAACTGTGCCCTATTTAAAGGAATCTTGTAGAATAATTACAGACATGATTTGTAACATAATTTGATGTACCCTGCTGTGAAAAACAAATCTGTTTTAGCCCTCCTAGGCGACAGTTTTTGTTTTTCCTAGTGTAAATGACTAGAAAAGAACAAATTATCCTGGAAGTGCTAATAGATCCTAAGCAGGGTAGAAGTCTCTAGTTAAGCAGTTAAAAGACAGTAGAAAGTGCAACACGAAGTGAAAACATATGGTCACTGGCTCTTAACTGACAATTGTGGGAGTTTCAGAATGGAGTGGTTTGTTGATCTAAAGCAAGGGCTGCCAATTCATTGGAAAGGAACTGGTCTACAAGACAGTCGTGGTGTGGTGTCGGTGTTCATGCTTCAACATGCTCCTACTGCTTGTCTGCCCTGCACACAGGTTTTTTCTGGCTTAAGATTTTGTATCTCCGTCTAGCAGTCACAGCGGAGGATTGTAGTTCTTGTTCTTAGTGGCCTCCCAGGTTCTTTTGTTCTCGAAGAAGGGCTCCCAGAATGCCGGGCTTACTGCAGTTTTTTACTTATGCATCAGTTGCACCTCTGAGCTGTCAAATCCTGCAAGCAGGGATTGTCCATCCCCGTACCCGACAGCGTCTGGCTCCTAGTAGAGGCTCGATACATATAAAGAAATTAAGTTCTTTATTCTCTTGAATGGATTTATGTGCAGAAGAACAAGGTTTGTAGTACAATATACATATGATACTATTTTCAATGTTTCTATTAAATGTAATAAATTTGATTTCCCTGAAATACATGAAATTTAAAATGTTGGAGACTGCTTATAATATAATTCCCATTTCTTGAAGTAAGATCTTTTTTTTTTTTTTCTTTGAAGCCTGTATCATTTTTGGTAACATTCAGTGGGAGAGAGATTTAATTGTGAAATTGCAGATGTGGACCCCTGACAGCTTGAATGTGCAGGTTGAGAACTGTTGAACAAGAGAATTTTGAGGGTTCCTTTGTGTTCAAGCCTGTACGTGTCCCTGAAGACCAGGTAACCCCATCAGCTGTGACAGTCAGGAAGTGACTTCCTCTCTGTCCAGGTGCTATCTGGGCATTGGGCTGTTAACGCATTTGCTGTAGGCCTGGCCCACTGACCTGGCTTTGGTGTACCTGTGAAAACCACGAGCAAGTTTTGGCGTGGTGGTTTATGATGAATAGGCCAGGTGCTTTCGTATGTATTAGTTCTCCGTCTTGCAGGCTATTTTGATTTTTTCCTTGCTGCTTCTGCTGCACCGATTAGCCCCATGGGATGCCCTGTCTAGTTCTGGCGAGATCTTAGATTAGTTCAGCCATCTAGGTGAAAGAGATGCCCAAGGAGAGACTTAGAAATTTCTCTAGTAATTAGTGAGCACAGGAGAGTGAGCAAAACGTGAAGACCTTGTTTTAAAACTGTAGAGCTCTGCTTATATCTTGGACAATCAAGTAGGGAATAAATACCAAATGCCCATTGTTATCATGGCTTCTGTATATAATTAGTATGAAAAGAAAACTGAGAAAGGAAAAGGGTACAAATTAGGGAGAAAGACACTACTATTGGATTTATTTTAAACATATGTTATTAAGTCTCCTTTTTAGATAAAATGACTATTGTTTTCTGAATCCCGGTTGTGGGAAAAGGTCTCTAGTTTTCAGTATAGAAAGGGAGGAAAGGCTGTGTACACACTTTCTAAACTGGTTGGCCTTGGCCTACTAATAATGGCAGAGCCAAATGCTCAACTATTCCAAGAGGGGAAACCAGATCATTGAGAAGGCATCATGTGATGGCAGTTTTTCAAGCCGTAATGAACAGAGTCATCAAACACATCATGAATAATCGCTCACTGTAATGTATTCATAAGTGACATGCCGTAGGGTGGAATGAGTTTTTAATAAGATGACTGACTGGTAATATATAACATACAGAGAAGACATTATTCAGCTTTGAAGATCGTGTTAATAATAGCCTTAACATTTGCTTTGTGTTAAATTCTTGTGACCTGGTGGCATTTTGGAGTAAGTATTGACTTGTTTAATTACCCAGCTCCCAACCTCAACCATTTGAGGCCTGGCCTAATTTCTTTTCCTTCTTGAAGCTCTGGCTATCTTGGGTCCAATTTACTTCATCCACAGATGCTGAGGCCCGTGTATCTCTGTAGTTTTTCCGGGGGTTGGGAGTGGGGCAAAAGTCACATATCCTTGTTCTCTATTTGGAGATAATTTAGTAGTGTGGTTGTCAAGGGCAACCTGGGCAGAAAGCTCAGCAGGGCCCTATCTGTGTTTCCCTTAGGGATGTAGATTTTTCTCCTCTTTGTCTTGCTGATTTTGGTTGCCCTCTGGGCATCATTGCTGCAAGTTCTGCTTGGAAGACAGCAGATAATATTTATCACCATCTCCTCTGGCTCTGGAGCCAGCTCTCCTTCCTGTTACTAACCAACCCGAGTGGTGTTCTGTGAGTGTGATTGCCAGTTGGCTTCCAGCGTGAGGAGCCTTAAAGTACTGTGGAATTGACATGTTGCCTGGGAAGTACTTCCCACCTCAGGCTGGCCAACTTCTACTTAGTCTTCAAAACCCAGCCAGAGCATCACCACCTCCGGGAAGCCCTTCCCGCATGCTTCCCCTGCCCTACCCCCATGCTGGTGTAATGTAAACACTGTCACATGGGTACAGTATACTAGCCCTGTTTTCCTTAGTTTGTTATGAGAAGTGTTTGAGACAGTGCTTCGTAAATATAAAGTTCCATCGAAACATTATTTTAGTGGACAATAACATGTGAATTCATATTTTAATAGAATTGCTGCTTTAACATAATTTATTATAGCTGTATCAGCAAAGTGGTGTCCTGGTCACATCAAGGGGCAACATTTAGGGTGAATCAGCCTCAATGATTTTTTCCTTTCTTCCCTGCTGTCTCTATACTGAAGATTTAATCCTGAGAACTGGTGTCCATTGGCTCAGCCTGACTGCCTTGCCCATGCTCTTAGCGAAGGCAGGGATGAGGTTTAATTGTTCTATTAAAACTGGACACATAGGAGAGATGTACATCCTCACAGGAAGTCATGCCTCCCCTCAAAGCAAGCAAGCAAGCAAGCAAATAAGCAAAAACGGCAAATGCCCGCCATGGAACCCTTATCCACTTTTCCCTCCGCTGATGACTTTGCTTCATACTGTTAAAAAATCTCCTTCCACCCAATGGCTGGCATCTGCATTCATCTCTGTACCTGTCACCTATCAGTGGGGGCAGCATCGGATGCTTTGAACAGAGAACTGGGGTCTGGGGGACCTGGTCTGTCAGCCTCTGCTCTGCTGCTGGTTATTTCTCAGTTATTTCATGTTCCTTATCCTCTGTTTCCCAATTAGCCATGAGAAGGTTACAGCAGCTAAATTTCAGGTCTTCTCTGCACTCTGAAATTAGGTAAGCCAGTCAGAACTAATCAGGGCTTCTTGAGTCTAGGTATAATCTTTATTGTCCTCATGATTTGATTTGATGTTTACTGCCACCTCTGTAAGTCCATTTTCAAACTTCTCAGACAGGAATGTGAAAGCTAAACTTTGGAAGCCTGCTAAGGGGATGAACAAGTCTAGAGATAAAAGACTGAAGGTTGTAAATTGAAGAGGAAGAGGCAGGGATTGAGAGCTACATGTTGGTATGTTGTATAAATACTGCCCTGCATATGGCACGCTAAGTGGCCATAAGCACAGTGGTTCTAAAATGTACCTCGCTGGTTTATGGTATTTGCAACTTATGGCCACAGTCTGTTGCTGTTTTTATCCCCAGCTTCCGGTCAGCCAAGATCAGCCTGGAGGAAGGACAGGACCCTGAGCAGCAGGTAGCCTGGTAGAACAGAACAAGTTCTGGAACCAGCCGTGGGTTCTAGTCCAAGTTCTGCCGTGGACATGCTGTGTGGGTTTCTCTGTCAAAGGTGGTGGTGGTGGGTGTTTCTAAGCGAGATGATACATAAACCTGTGCTCTGTGAGTAAGTATATGGGCAGTACCACTTTGTCAGGCTGAACAAGCCTAATTTTTATGCACTGTGAGCTCTAATGAGTACAGCTGTCATAATCATAATAAATAAACCATTAGGGCTGCAGCGGAAGCATTAGCCCAGGCACAGCCTGCTAATTTGTTGATGGTGATCAGACGAGAGCTGCTGCTATGGGAGTGAGCATTTGTACTCGGAGATGCTTCCTAAAAGTGCCTGAGACACAGACTCGGAAGCCTGAGGCTAGAGTCTTAAAGGTCAGCCAGCCATTCCAGCTCTCTGTCTGATAGTTTAATTTCCTCTAAGCACCCTTTTTACCCACAATTGAACTCATCTAGTGATGGAAGGTCACTACCTTGCTAGGATATTGCGGCTTGTTAGAAAGTTCCTTTTTACGTCCAGCTGAAATCCCCCTCCCCATTGCTGCTATCCATTGATGTTCAGACAACAAAAAATTCCATCACACACGAGATTTCCTATTTTTAATTTCTTAGAGAAGCCAAGCATATAAGCACAGGATTCGTGTTCTTAATGTCTCCTTGTAAGGAAAGCATGGTTTACTATTACTGTGGTTGGTAGCTGTGAGATTATTTTCTTAAAAGGTGATGATGATTGTGATACAGTTTGATAAGTATTTTATTTCAGAAATGAAACCCCATTTCTGTCTGTGGGTATTTATTTTATGCACTTACATATGATAATGGGTGTATTAAATAACTGCTTTAAAGCCTATCAATCTATCTATCTGCAGTGCACTACGCTAAGAGGCGTTAGTGCCTTATTGCAGCGTGTCATTCACATGCTGATGCACTCAGCAGATACTTATTGAGGATCTGCTTGGTAGCAGGCTCTGGCTCTTGCCCTTATAGGGTTTGTGGTACATTGAGGGAGAGCATATTTGATATTGGTCTTATTGTGTCAAAATTATTGTCAGCTTTGCCATCTCTTTGCTAGGCTCTGTCCTTAAGCAGAGTCTGTGTGCTGCGCATTCCTGAATTCCCAGCACGTAAAAGGAACATGGTAAATATTAAACGAGTGAGTGGTAGAATACATGAAGGAACACAGACTTTGGTGTCTGATACTCTGAGCTAGATCCTGACTCAGCAGTTTACTAGCTACTAGACTAAGAATAAAGATGTGAGGCTTTATAAAATAGGGACTTACTTTATGGGGTCATTGTGAGGATTAAAATAGATAACAGAGTGCCTAGCACAGTGAGTGGCATATAGTTCTAAAAAAAAAAAAAAAAAAAACACACACACACACAAAACAAAACGCCAAAACCTATTTCCTTTCTACTGTAGGTCGTTAAGGTGCCTTTCGCATCTACATAAGGAAACTAAATGAGAAGATATTTCTGGAGTTCATTGGTTTGCTAGTGTTTTATAATTAACAATGGCCTCACAGGGGAGGTCCCGCTCCTGAACCCTTTGGAAGGATCCTCAGTCACCTTTCCCATGGTCAAGAGGAAATTCATACCGCATATTTCAAAATTGTTGAGAGGGTAAATTTCAACCATCCTCATCACAAAAAATGTCACGTATTTGACGTAATGGCTTTGTTAATTAGCTTGATTTAATCATTCCATATTATATTAAAGAATCATCACTTCGTACCCCATAAATATATAGTTATAATTTGTCAACAAGTGATGATAATAATAATAGTGATAAAAGAATGAACTCATGATTCTGAGGAAGCTATAAAAGCCCACAAATTCAGATAACCATAACACGAGGCTAGACCTCTGGTGGGGAGACCACAGTTGGCTTTTGGACACAATCATTTTTTCGTATGAACCCTAAAATTATCATTAAGGCAATGATGAAATAACAGCGTTATTTTTTTCAGAATAACTCATGTAAATTTATGTAACAGTTCATAGTTGTAACAGTGTTTTGTTTCTTTCTAATGGGAGCAGGATAATACGTCTGTAAATTCTTTAGGCCAAACCTTCAGCATCGTGTTAATGCTTAGCCTGACTTCTTGGTGAATAGGTTGGTGAGATTAAGGTAACAACACTTACAAAGAACAGCTTTATGGACCACCTCATTCTCTCACCAGTATGATATCGTCATTGGTATTTAGTTTTGATTTTCATTTCATATATGCTTATTCACAGATCAAAAACAAAATAGGAAAAATTAATCAGAGTGATAGAAATTAGATTCTGATTTTAGCATACACTGTTAATTTCTCTCTGTAAAAAGCATGAACTTTTTTTGGCTTTCCATTTGTAGGGAGCGTACTGTTTCATTTTTTACTGAAGTTGAAATAATCGTAAGCTCACAGAAATATCAGAAGCACAGTACCCATAACTGTTTCCCTGAATTATTTGAGATTAGGTTGTGGACATGATACATCTGCACCCCCAAATACTGCAATGTGTGTTTCTAAGGACTTTCTCCTACATAACTGCAATATACAGGTTGAGTAGCCCTTATTTGAAATGCTTAGGACCAGAAGGTGTTTTGGATTTGGATTATTTCAAATTTTGGAATATTTGCATTATACTGGTTGAGCATTTGAATATCTGAAATCTGAAATGCTTCAATGAACATTTCCTTTGAATGTCATGTCGGTGCTCAAAACGTTTTTGATTTTGGAGCATTTCGGATTTCAGATTTTTAGATTTAGGATGTTCAGCCTGTAATAACCAATATTAGGAAGTTAATGCTTTTACATTACTGCCATGTATTCATCAAAACCAGGGCCCTGTTTCCTTGGGCATCTTCTAGCTAATGGGGAATATCTGGGTTTAGATGACTGACTTTACCCCTAACTGTGCAGTCACTTTGCTTCTCTGTGCCTCAGTTTCTTCCTCTGCAAAGTGGGCATAATGATAGTGCCTGCCTCATAGCATTGTTGCAAAGATAATGTGTATGTGTGTGTAGAGTAGGAGAGTGCCTACCACATGTTAAGCACTGTGTGTGTGTTGGCTTTGGTTATTAACGTTCCCCTTCTCCACTCTGTGTGCTGTACGTCTGCATGGCTAAGAAACTGTAACCCTTTATTCTCCTTAGCCTCGCCTTTCTTTCCCACATGATCCAAGGAAGGCGATAGGCAGCATTAAATTAAAGCTTATGTGTATCCTACCCATATTTTGCAGTCATTGCGAAGTCTCTTATACTTAGAGGCAATAAAAAACACCTGTTCTGTGACCCACCTCGGGAGCTAGAATTATTAGTTCTTAGACCGATACCCTCATACCTTCATGCATGGGGTGGCTACACAAAATTGTCATTGGGAAGTATCTCCAAAGCCCTTAACATGTGCTTTGCAATGGAAATCTGTCAGGGTGTGCTGTAAGAATAGATAATTTTCTGACCATCAGTCAAATATGGGAGACAGAGTTTGCCTTGCAGAGATTGTTATATTTCATAATGTGATTTTGAATGTTTAGTTTTTAAACATCTAATAGGTGATGTGTTTAATGCTTAGTATCCAGTAGGTAGACCACATGTTACAGGAGGAGGAGGAAAACAGAGAGGGCTTTAGTTGGCCGGCAGCCCTTTCTATGGGGCAGGGCATCAAGAAGTGGAAAAAAATTAATTTACTACTACATCATTTGTGGGCGGCCATGGCTAGGTCTACAGAGAATGACGGTGTTGATATGAGTTGGGTGAACCTTATTTTTAAAAACTTATAGCCATCTAGACACAAAAGGATAACTATTATATCATCCCATTTATATGAGGTACCAACAGTTGTCAAATTCATAGAGACAGAAAATGGAACTGTGGTCACAAGGGCAAACACAGGGATAGGGGAAAGGGGGAGTTAGTATTTCCTGGGTAGAGTTTCAGTTTGGGAAGATGAAAAAGTTCTGCAGATGGAAGATGGTGATAGTTGCATAGCAATGTGAATGTACTTAATGCCGTTGATCTATCTGTGCACTTAAAAATGGTTAAAATGGGCCAGGCACAGTGGCTCATACCTGTAATGCCAGCACTCTGGGAGGCTGAGGGAGGAAGATTGCTTGAGCTCAGGAGTTGAAGACCAGCCTGAGCAAGAGTGAGACCCTGTGTCTATAAAAAAAAAAATAGAAAAAAATATCCAGGCTTGGTGGCGCACACCTGTAATCCCAGCAGCTTGGGAGGCTGAGGCAGGAGGATTGCAGGAGCCCAGGAGTTTGAGGTTGCAGTGAGCTATGATGATGCCACTTCATTCTATTTTTTGTTTTCTGTGTGTGAGTTATATGCAACTTGAAAAATAGTTCACGTGGCTCCGAAGGTAGAGATGTGTAAGTTACATAGGCTTCATGAGGCCCCAGGCTCAAAACTAATGTGAGTTAAATACAACTCACAGAGCAGTTAATGTGCTATGCTCTTCTCCCTCCGAATGAGCTTGTATGTCATTGGGTGCTTGAAGCCCCTCACTTGTCCCGGCCCTGGATTCCCTCCGCCACCGATCACTCGCGCGTGGGGAGAAAGAGTCTGCGATACAGCCTGTGTCACCGTCCCTCACTTCTGCAGTTAAACGGTGGCTACAGGTGAAGCTGGGCATGCACTGCTGCGTGGTACCAAGATGGCTGTTGGGAACGGGGCAGGCAGGCTGGGGCCTTCCCCGCTGGTCACCAGGGCCCACTTCCCAGCCCTCCCAGCCCACTGTGCTTGGCTTCTAGGCTCTTTGTGAGGACTCCGTGGAACGACTTGTCTTCCTGCTCTCCTGTGTCCTGAGCTCTGTCCCAGTCCCTCAGGGGTCCCTGCTACCCCTCACCCCCGTCCCCACTGCTTTCCAGCTGCCCTGTCTGTGCCCTGGAGTAAGCTATCTCTCTGGGCTGCATGTTCTTTTTATGTGGCTTGTTTCTCCCACTGAGTTATTGGGACTGGACATTCCATTAAAACAACTTTTAAAAGCAAGAGGGAAGGAGATTATGATTTGTTGAGCAGTGACTGTGTACCAGGTCCCGTGCTAAGCCTTGTTTCTATAGCATATCACTGAGTTCTCGTAACTCCCCTCCATTAAGGGCTCTTCATTTTCCCAGTGAAGAAGCTGAAAGCTAGAGAAGCTATTAATAACTTTCTGGAGCCTGGTGGCAATAAGACCCAGGAGGCAGGTGGCACCTGTGGAGCAGGTGTGCGTGGGGGAGCAGGGCCAGGTGGGCTTGCTTGGAGCAGGGCAGCCACACCAGGAGAAGTGGAGATCAGGTGGAAGCAGGAAGGCGTCGGTGTTTAAAACGAGCAGCCGTTTTCATCGGCGCTGATGAGAGGCAGTGAGAGCCCAGGCTTTTAGCGGGGTGCTCGGGAAGAGCAAGCAATTCATGCATTTTAGGGTTTCCAGCTTTGTCCTCTACTGGATTTGAGCTCCTTACAAGTCACGTCGCCTCTCTGAACTTTAGTTCCATCACTAGTAAATGGGGATACCAATTTCCTGGCTATATATGTGAGCACAAAACATAGTACTTGCCACATGCTAAACACTAAATAATAACTTTCATTAATACTATTAAACTTTTCATTACTCTTTCAGTATCTTCTTCCTCCTAACCTCCCACCCTCCAGTACACTGAGGGTCTCTGTGATTCCTTCCACGACTGTTTTGTCCTGTGATTTCTGGAATAGTCTGTTGCTTTCTGTAGCTGATGTAATTGAAAAGGCTCAGTAAGCTTTGGGTGAGTGAAGGAAGCTGAAATCTTTGTTTTATTAATAATATATATATGCGTCTTCCTCCCATATTGTAGATCTGGCAAACTTAGGCTTTCTATCTGTGGGATGGATATTTACCTATGTTGCTAAGCAAAGTAACCTTGGTTTTGGTTGAGAGGAGGGGTCATTTCTATTTTTTTTAAATCAGTGTTAAATATAATTATAGGGAGAACTTAGCATCTTATCAAAGTCAGTGTAAAATCAAATGAACCAAATTAGCTCTCTCTACAGTTAGATCTTCTTTTAGAGAATAGCTTTGTGCAGAAGACTTATGAATAAATGGAATCCTTATATCTTGAATCCCATTTTCCCTGAAACATGTAATTATTTCAGCTAAGTGATGCAATAAATGAGGTACCCCATATTTTGGCTTTAAGTTTTTTCTGTTTTCCATGATCTGTAAACAGATACGTAAAAGAATCTGGTCATTCAAAGGTATCCCAGAAGGAATCCTAATGTCAGCAATCACCTGCCATGTGTCAGGTGGGGTGAGGTACCAGA
Organism: Avahi laniger; assembly: GCA_963575035.1. NCBI lineage: Eukaryota > Metazoa > Chordata > Mammalia > Primates > Indriidae > Avahi > Avahi laniger. The sequence continues at coordinate 97 of CAUYSK010074219.1, read as the reverse complement.
CATGCAGGACTGTTCCAGGGAGTGGGCAGGGGTACAGCTGGAAGCTGGGGACCATCTGCTAGGGCCTGGGCAGTTGGACCCCTCTGTAGGGTGAATT
>CAUYSK010074217.1:0-14460 GCA_963575035.1 Avahi laniger | reverse complement strand
TAATTTCTTTCTATTTTTTGGTAGAGATGGGGTCTCGCTCTTGCTCAGGCTGGTCTCGAACTCCTGAGCTCAGAACGATCCGCCCACCTCGGCCTCCCAGAGTGCTAGGATTACAGGCGTGAGCCACCGCGCCCGGCCTATTCTTTTACCTTTTTTGTTGTAGGTTTCAAAAAATCCCAAAATAAAAACAGGGAAATACCTAACCATGCCAGGAGTATGGTAGACTCTGGACAGACATAAGGACCCTTCTTTTCTAATGTGGCAGTATACATTTAGGTTGAACCACAGAAAGATTAGAGTGTCCTGGGGCTTTCCAAGGATATAAGGGTAGCCCCCTAATCTTCTCTGGACTTGGTTGTCTCTTCTTAGAGGCACAATATTGGATTGGTGGACTCAGGAGAAACCTGTCATCATGTTCTTAATTTCTTGTGCCCTCGAGGATGTGCTGAGATGGGGAGGGCAAGGACTGGGTTTTACTAATAAGAGATAATGAACAAATTCTGCGTCCCCGTGCTTTGCTCTGACTATCCTGAAGCACCACACCAGGCTAGCTTTTCACTGGGAGAAAACTGGCGACTGGCTCAAGAAGACTACAGTGGATAGCATGCACGAACAGCCTAGCATCATGTGTCTTATTTCCTCTTGGCAACCTAGCAAGATGAAAATGCTCTCCATCTTGGAGATAATACACAGGTTGTCTTTGTGCTTGGACTTTCAGGTAAGGGCTTCCCAGCATACTTCTCTTCAGGACCCAGAGGTTTTCCCTAGGGGGTGTGATGGATGGAGGTGGACTTGTTCCCTTTCTTCTCGTATCCCCCCAAATCTCACCACTTTAGAAAAACAAAACTTCCTTTCTGCTCCTTACTTTTCATTTGCTCACCTGCAGTCTGCACAGTCCCCTGGGGGCTCAGAGGCAGGCTCAGCGTGGGGTGCCTGGCAGCCCCACTGTCTGCGTCACTAAGAATCTTCATCACCACGGAGACACTAGGTCCCCCTCCAGAGACCTGTATGTTGGTGATGAACCAAGCTGCTGTCTCAGCAGTGGCTTCCCTGGCCTGGAGAAAGTAGCGGGAGATCTCGCAGGTCACCTCCTTCCCACTGCAGTCAGCGTGGAGCAAGGCCTCAGCCTGGGGAATCTGGATCAGATCCACTGGGGAAGAGGGGGCACATGGAGGGTGAGTTGCAGTGAGGACGCGAGGAATGACGGGAAGCAGGTGTGGGCGGGTGTTATCGGGAACTGGGCTATCCCGGTGGAGGGAGCCCAGAATGACTAAGGACGCAGGGTAGATGGCTTTTACCTGAGGCCTCAAAGATGACAGATGAGTCATCTCGGGCCAGTGTGCCCTCTTGGAAATCAGTGAAGTCTTCCAGGGAGCCGTCGTCCAACACTGGCACCTGCCTCAGCACAAGCAAGGCCTTCACCCTGTCCTCACTGCTGGCGAGAGTGCCATGGCGCCCACCTTCCTCCGCCAGGAAGCAATCCAAGACCACATCCACTGGCCGCCACTGCTTTTCTGCTGCACCGGGCTCTGCAGGCAGAGGGCTGGGTGAGCACCCTCTTGCCTGGAAGCTACTCCATCCCTGCTTCCCGCCCCCACCCAAAACTGTGGAGTCAGCAAGGGGTAACAGTTGTCCTCTAGGCTGCTAGCTGTTTCCACGTCCCTCTATTCTCCTGCCATCCCCCAAACCGGCTTTCTGGGAAGCACCTGCTACTCCAGGCAAATACTTTTTGGTGTCGATTACTTAAAGTCTTGGATTTGCCTTTCTCGGGAGGGTTTATGCTTTTACTCTTATTTCCAACCGTTGAATGAAAGACTATTTTCAGTCAAAGGAATTCTCGGAGAAAAACCAAATGAGCAAAATCAATGACATTTGCTGTTGCCTGGGGCATTGACCACCTACTTCTCAAAAGCCCCCCCAAGCCTACCTGGTCTGCCCTGCTTTCTGCCTTAAGTAGCCTTCCCCTCCCCCACCTCTAGGGCCACTTCCCAAGTGATTTCTCAGCGAGGGGGGAGACCCCCTCCTCTTCTGAAGTGTCAGCTGCCAGGCCCATGCCCTCTCTGGTAGGACGGTGGCTCCCATACCACATCCACAGAGGGGTCCCTCTTTCTTTAGCTTTTTTCCCACCGTGTTCTCAGCTTCTCTCCCCACACACATTGGCTCCTACCTTGCCAGCCACTGAGCCTTTCCCCTGTTGGGCTCAGAGGTGATTAGAAGTCATCCCCGGCCCCCTTTCCCTTCTGGAATCTCGGGGAGGGTGGCTCCCTGGGGCTTCACTACCCCCACGCTTCTCCCCTGCCAGCTCTCCCGACTCACCGGTTTCTGCCGCTGAAGACAGAGCCAGGCACAGCAGCAGGCACCACCCCTCCTCCGCTCCCATGGGCGCTGCTCTCGGCCTCCTGCACACCGCCCTTCTCCACAATCCCACCCCGCTGGAGACCGGGCTGGAGAAGAGGGGCTCTCCGCACTGGTGCGGGCAAGGGCCTGTGGGTTTCTCTTCGGTCCTCTCTGCAGCCGACTTCTCTTTCACTTTCACTTAGAGGAAGTGCCACTGTGACTACCTTTGCCTCTGGGAGAAGCCATTTGCAGCAGCTGCCCGAGTCCTGCTCCCCGTTCCTTTCTCTCCACCTGGCTCACCCCAAAATCCCTGGGTGATTTCAAGCCCTGACGTCACTGCACCCTTTTGCTCCTGAGGGCTCCAGTAGAGTGGAGATGCGAATGTGGGGGAGGTGGAGGGCTGGAGCAGGAGGGAGAGGAGTCAGAAGCGGGATGCCCTGTAGCCTGGGGACACTTCCCCCTTTCCAGGTGAGGCCACCCCCCACCTTCGGGCAGGCCCCCTCCCCCTACACCCCTACACGCCCCCCCCAACCATCTGCACCTGAGGAAACTCCTCCCTCTGATACTTGACCTGGGAGATGAGGTGGACTGTGGCCTTGGTCTGGGGACTGAAATTTTAGAGATGAAGCTGGGGAGCTGCAGTGTGGTCCTGTCACTTTATTTTGCTGATTTTGTAGGTCAGTGACACAGCACGTGGGGCTTTCGTGGCCGGAAGTGTGTTTACAGCTAGAGCCTGGGGCCTCCCGCAGGTACACACCCATGTACACACCCAGGGCTCCTGTGCCCACCCTCCACCGCATTCCTATTTGTCCTTGTCCCTGCCAGTCTCCAAAAGGCACTCCATCAAGTCTGTACACAGGAGAGGGTCCTGATGAGAGGTCGGGACCGCACCGGGGCTGCCGGGTCTCAACCTCTGGAGGGCGGTGGGGTGGGATGGAGGCCAGGGCTCTACAGCAGTGAGGACGCTTCTGCTCCGCGGCTGCTGGCTCAGGGGCAGGAAACAGGCTCTGGCTTTCGGTAATCCTCCTGGATGGGGAGGGTGCTGCCCTCCTCCTCCCTGGGGCAGCTGTAAGCACAAGGCTCTGCAGGCTCCGCGGGACCTTCTCCTTTGTCTGCAGGAGGAAAATCCCATGAGTCTTGGCCAGGATGGGGGACGAGTGGAGGGAGAAAGATGAGCAGAGGAGGGTAAGCTTGGGGGAGGGCTATCCGGAGGGCGCCAGCCAGGAAGAGAGAGAGAGTAGAACCAGGGTTGGTGAAGGCAGAGCTGGGGGGCTTTCGGTGAGGTCCTGGCATGAGCAGCAGGGCTGAGAAGGTGGGCTGTGGTGCAGGGGCAGGACTGGAGACCTTTATTTTGTCTCTTACTTGAACCACATTTTCTTTGTTGATGGAGGAACAGGGCTCCGCCCAGGGTGAGAGCAAAAAACATTCCGGAGAGGATCACAAAGATGCGGACACAGTCTGCGCTGCACAGGGATCTTTGTGCTGTGATAGGCAGGGCCACACAGGGGTTTTGGGGAGAGTCTAGCTCCTGGATCCCTCAGCCCCACCCTCCTGTCACCCTGCCCCTCTCGTTTCCTCTACCTTCTTCACCCCCACCCCCACCATTGGACCAAAGCCTCTCCTAATCCTAGACTCTGCTTACCCCAACTCCTAGGAGCTTTTGTACTGGCTTCCCTCCTGGCCTCTCCTGTATGCATTCTCTCTGGGAGTGGGGATTAGGGAGAAAACTCACCTGGCCAGGGGGTGGAGAGAGCAGGGGCAGGCAGCTGCCTGAAGCCAGCCACAGTCTGCACCAGCCGGACCGTCCTGGCCTCTGGCTTCTCTGGAGAAACAGAGACAGGAGTAGAGCAGGGAGCCCCAGGGCATGCTGGTGTGAAGGTCTGAGCAGGCTGACCTTGTCTGGGGGTGGCAGTGGGAGTGGGGAGTGCTGGTTGGGGTGTCACCCCTCCCCCAAGTGACTGGACAGAGGATGCCTGGAACTTACTTTTGGCATAAGGTGAGTGGGTGGGTCGAGGGTGTGGGCCCGGGGCCTGAGACGGCTGAGTGGTAAGCCAGAGTCCTGGAGGAGGATCACACTCGGTGCATTCTTCATCTCTGCACTGCCAGCCACGGGGACAGGCACACTCGGCGTTGGCAGTGACGGTGCAGTTGCGAATGAGAAGACCTGGGGAAAGGGGGGCCGAAGAAGCACAGGACCCTCAGGCCTTCAGAGACCTTCGAGGTCTGCTACTCAATCCCCCAAACCCCATCCCAGGTCCACCTCTAGGGACATGCTTCCCTTGCCATTACCCCCCGCCAGGGGGCTGCCCCCCTCCACTGTCACCCAGTGCCTTTGCCATTGTCACTGTTATTAAAGAAGAAAGTTGGACCTTTCGGAAGATTCATGGAATCAGAAAAAGAAATTATGAAATGTAGAGCTTATGTAGTTTTCTCTTATACTTGCTGATACTTTAATAACTTTTTATTGAAGTGTAACATATTTTAGAGAGGTACACGTAAGTGTTAGGCTTTAGAATTCGTACAAATTGGACTCAGAGGTGTAACCAGCACCAGATTAAGAAACAGAAGGTGACAAGCAATACTCCCTCCTAGCCACTCTCCCCCCAAGAGTAGCCACTATTCTGACTTCCTAACACCATGAATTATCATTGCCTATTCTTGTACCGTACAGGTGGAATTGCGGTACGCACTCACTTCCGCCTGGTTTCTTTTACTCAAACCTTTGTGAATTTCATCCATACTATTGGCCTCGATCCTATTCATCGACCCATTCTCACCAGTCCCTCACAATCTACTTATCCCCTTCCCTGAAACACTAAGTTTCTCCCCACGGCAATATGTGCCCTGCCCAGGCACCCCGTTTCCCAGCATCGGCCCCACCTGCCGTGAGCCTTGAAGAAGGCTGAAGTCCTGACTGCCATCCTCCTCGCTCCCCCAAACCCAGCTCCACCAGCCTTGCTCCCCCAAATGCTGGTGCAGTGTCACCACCTCACGCCCTCGCCATCTCACCGGAGTTACAGTGCCGGCAGCTCTCACAGTGGGGCCGGGAGTGGTGGTCTGGAGAGAAGGAGGTCCCTGGTATACACGGCTTGCACTCAGCAGCCTTTCTGTGCTGGTCACAGTCCTTCACGAGGAATGTTCCTGTGAGCAGAGGTGCATGAGACTGGGCTCAGGCAAGGAGAGAAATCCCACGGCGGCCAGGAGGCGCCGCCTTGAAGACGGGACCTTACCTTAACTCAGCCCTCCCCCACTCAGCTGGCCCCGCCAAGGCCCACTCTCTTACCTGGCTCACACATTCGGCAGCACAGTTCGGCCCGCGCCCAGTAGTGCCTCTCTGGACAGCTCTTAGGGGCTGGGGTAGCTGAGAGCCCTGCCAGGGTCCCCAGAACGCACAGCCAGCAGGGAGGTGGCCATGCCATGGCTCCTGCCCAGGGACCCCTTCCGGCGTCCTGGGTGCTGCCTGGCCCCTGTGAGGTGGCCCTTTCCCTGGGCACTGCTGCCTCTCCTCTGTACCTGCTGGCTGGTGGCCACGGACACGGATCCTTGGTGAGTTGCTCCCCTTCAGGTGACAAACCGATCTTTGATGGCAGTCAAAGCTCTACTGTGGCTGTTTTTTCTCACAGCAGCAACTTCCACCCCCCCTCCCCTTTTCCGCATGCTGGGGAGAGTTTTAAAGGGCAAACGCTGTCAGAGACCTGCTGCCCTTCGAAGATGTCTCTTCAACACACCAGCCTCCCTTGCTTTTGCCTCTCTCCTGCTCATTAAGCACTCAACCCTCTTTGCCTGCTTTTTTCACAAAAACAGGATGATGGATGCACATATCACTCCTCTTGTCCACACACTTGTGCACAACGATGCCCACATTACCCCCGTCCACAGGTTGCAAGCTAAGTCCTGTCCCCTCTCCCCCCCGCTTGATCCCTTCTTTCATAGAGATGACAGTTTAAAGAAGGAAGGAAGGGGAACCAGAATTGAGCACAGGTCCACGGGCTCTTATCTGGGGCTTCTGGGGTCAGGTAAGCTTGGAAATTCAGAGTTTTTCAGATTTATAAGGGAACTAGCACCACAAAATTCCCTTGTGGAGCTGAGGTAGCCCTCATAATCAAACACAACATTTCTGCAGAAAGACTATTGCATTTTTACACTAAGCGAGATGAATACTGACCACAAATAACCTTGCATTAATTGAGGTTTTATGGCCTTTTGGCTGTTTTGAGTTTGCTACAGAATTGTTCAGAATTGCAAACAGAGAACTTAGGCCTGTGTCTCTTCTCTGTCACTCTGGGCAAGAGATCACATATGATCTCCTCTAAACCTCATGCCAGTCTGTGACATGGGTACCACCCATTGCTCGCCTGGCCTTCCTCAGACCATTTTTATCTTCCCCTTTCCACCTCTGGCTGTGTCCGTCACTGGTGTCCTGGAGCTCCTGGGGCACCTCCTCTCCTGGCCTTGGGCACTGGGCTTTAAAGTTAGATTCCTGTGAGGTGCATCTCTTTCTCCTTCCCCCAGTTTCCTGGAGAGACTGATTTGGTGATACTGGAAATAGCTGAACTTTTCCCTCTTCGAGTCCTGGAAACACGTGTGGTCAGCAGCCTCCCCCGACTCCTTCCCCAGTGACTGAGATTCGGGGCGGCTTCTGTCCTCAGAAGCCTTTCATTTGGGGGCTTTGCAGTTGTTTCCACAGTGCTCACTAAAGGTCACACCCCTGTGGCTGCACCTGTCAGATCTGTGAGATCTGTTCTCTATCTCACTCGTCAGTTTCCTTTCTCTTCATTTCCTCCCTCCTCTGGCCTTTCCCCAGCCCCCCTGCGGCTCCTCAGGGGCTCCCGCTCGAGTGGGAAGCCACATCTGGGTGTGATGTGAAGAGCTACTCATGCAAAACTGTCCTTCTCACTGTCAGTCAGGGTGCCTGACTCCCCCTGTAGAGAGTGCTCAGTTTGGGACCTGAGGACTTTTCTGTCTCTGACCATTCCCGGGTTGTGGGAAATATCTTCACTGTTATTTATTTATTTATTTCAGAGATGTGGTCTTGCCACATTGCCCAGGCGGAAGTACAGTGGCCCATCTCCCCTCCTCTGCTTGTCACTTCTCCATGGGGTCAGAGCAGAGCAGGCTCTGCTGAGCTCTCCTGGAGTACTTTGGCCAAGGGGAGGAAAGCCAGGTTTCTGGACCTTACTCTTCTCTGGGCAAGTGGAATGACCTCATCTCCTGCCTCCTGTGCTCTTTGCGGCAGGTTCCCGTGAGCTTTGCTCCATCCTAGGCCGGCTCCCTGACGTCCCTCCCTTTTGTCTACCGACCCTGGGAGCACGGCCCACTTACGTATTTCTCGGTATCTCCCACCACTGCTTCCTCTTTTGGGGTCAGCCTTTCCCCACGTCTGGCTGGGGAAGAGACATGAGATCTTCTTTCAACAGCCTCCTGCTTTTCTTTCATCCCCAGAGAGAAGCCCAAGAAGCCCTCTCCTTTGAGAACATTCATGACTTCTGAGAGGGCCCGACCAAACCCTCCATCTGGACCAATGAGTGTCGCCTAGGTGTCACCCTGCCATTTAAAGTCTGGATAAGATACTCCTCAATTGCCATTCAGGGCCAGTCCTGGGCAAGCTGTCCACTTGCACAAATTCCAGTGGGTCTGGTGTTCCCGGGGCCACCGCTAGTTCTGATGCCTCCTTCAGCCCAAGTCTTGTTCTCTCCTCCCTGTCTCCTGGTTGTTTCCTTACCTCTACCCTGCCTCGGGCCCAAAATCTGAGACACAAGAGTTGCTTGAATTTTCCTCTAAACCAACTATTAATAACAGAAGACTGTAAGGCTGTTACATGTGGCAGAACTTTTCTTTTTTCTCCAGTTTTTTTTTTTTTTTAAGAGACAGAGTCTTGCTCTGTCACCCAAGCTGGTGTACAGTGGTGCGATCATGGCTCTCTGCAGCCACGATCTCCTGGCCTCACTCGATCCTCACGCCTCGGCCTCCCAAATTGCTGGGATTACAGCACTTTACAGCATGTGAGCTACCATGCCCTTCCTTCCTTCCTTCCTTCCTTCCTTCTTTCCTTCCTTCCTTCCTTCCTTCCTTCCTTCCTTCCTTCCTTCCTTCCTTCTTTCCTTTCTTTTCTTTCTCTTGAAACAGAGTCTTGCTCTGTCGCCCAGGCTGGAGTGCAATGGCATCATCATAGCTCACTGCAGCCTCAAACTCCTGGGTTCAAGGGATCCTCCTGCCTCAGCCTCTCGAGTAGCTGGGACTACAGGTACGTGCCACCATGCCTAATTTTTCTATTTTTGTAGAGACGGGGGTCTCTTTTTTACTCAGGCTGATCTTGAACTCCTGACATCCCAGAGTGCTGGGATTACAGGCCTGAACCACTGTGCCTGGCCCAAATTTTCAAGACAGTTTTTTCTCCACCTACAAGGCAGACTGAGACAAACTTCCTTGTTGAAGCTCTGTATTGGTGAGTGGATTTTTCTGGGTTTCACTTAAAGTTTCTAGCTTTATGTTGGAGGGTGTCTTTTCCAATTTGTTTCAATTTTCCACATGGTGGGGCCCAAGGTCTTCGCTTCTGGACCCAGGTGGGCATTAACACCTCAGCCTTAGGTGACTGATGCTGACAGCTCCTCGTCAGCGGCCCAAGCCTGCACCCCAGCAATCTCCATCCCCCCGTGTCTCTGCCACCTGGGACTTCCCTTTCTTTGCGGAGAGCTCAACTCCTGTGAAAGACACCGTGCAGCACCTCAAGGCGTTTGTTGCAGGAGGCGGAAGTCCCATCTTCGTAGGGGCGCTGTGGTCCTCTCCTCCCTGCGTGCACTCTCTTTTTAGGGCTTGTCAACGCTCATGATTTTATGTGATATATGGTTTAGAAAATTAATTTTGGTCTGAGGTAAAGCTAATTTCTGAAATCAGATGTTAGTAAATTGATATGCGTAAGGTTTGAATGCTGACTATGGAGGTTTTCTGACAGTCAGTCTTTGTAGCCAGGGAAGGGCAAGATCGATAAAAGGAAAGTCTCCAACACCAGGCAAGGGAGGAGCCATGAGGGACAGTGTGGCTGTGAAGGGAGCAGTCTTGACTTGGAACTGAGGGATGGTCGGGGGCCCCAAGCCCATTGAGACAGGAGGGTCCTGGGGCAGGTGGAGAGAGCGTGACTTTCAGAGCCAAGGAGATTGGTGGGCCAGATGCATCTCTGCCAATTATTACCTGGGTCAGCTCCAGCACATTCCAGAACCTCTGTGAATTGAGTTTTTATCCAGTAATATCATACTTGGGGTGAATGTCACGGACCACGCAGCATGACGGGACAATTAAGCATAACGATGTAAATGAAATGTCTTGCTTTGTTTGGATACTCAATAAATGTTCCTTCTTTCTCTCTATTCCTTGTTGTTTGAGGCTGCAAGTCCCAAGAAATAGGATTGAAAGAACAGTCAATTAACCTGGGAACTAAAGCAAGGGAGCGTGAAAGAGACAGAACAACTCACTGAATAGAACAAGCTGTGCATGGGCAGTGTGTCTGCCCTGTGTGTATTGTTCATACTTCACAATGCAGAATAGTGATTTCTCAAGGGGCTGGGGGCTGCGAGTTCACAGAGCAGACACCTCTCAGGTGCTCCGTACGTGTGTGGAGCTGACTCTGTCCTTGACGGTACCTTCTGCACGCAGCTGCAGACGTGCCTCGGCCACTCTTCCTGAGCCTTCCTGCTCCCTGCCCTTCACTCCATGAAGCCATCTCAATTTCTTTCTTTTCTTTTTTTAAATTGAAATTTAATTACACAAGTAATACATTCGTATCATCTTCTAGAAAATTAAGCCAGTAGATTCCATCGATCCCATCACTAGGTATATTACTAAGAAGTCTTGTACACGTGCCCCAGGAGACATGTGCAAGAATGTTCAAGCGCCACTGTTTGTAAGAGCAAAAGAAAAAGAAAGAAAGAAAAGAACAGTGGACTGAATAATAAATCGTAGTATATTCACCCAGTGGACTATTCACACAATGGAATCCTTTAGAGGAATGAAAAGGGGCGACCTACGCATAGCCCCGGACAGTAATTTGGGTGAATCTCAAAAGCGCAATGTTGCACAGCAACATGAATATACTTAATGCCACGGAATTGTACACTTAAAATGGTTCGGATGGTAACTTTTATGTATATTTTATCACAATAAAAACAGGTAAATAAATAAATGAAAAAACATAATGTTAAGTGACATTGAGCAAGCCCACAGAAACAAGCCTCAGAAAAGCACATGGATAAGATCCCATACGTATGAAATTTAAAAAAAAAGCAAAACTAAACAAGTTGTTGAGTGTTGAGGGGGACACACATAGTTGGCAGAGCTAGAAAGAAAGGGAGGAAGTGACGGACACAAGCCAGCGCTGGTTCCCTTGGTTGGGGAGGGAAGAGAGTGATTGGGAGCATCTAAGTTTCAGATAATATTGTGATCTTAACTTGAATTTTCATATTGCTATTTTTATATATGATTTTATATACCTGATATAGTTCACAATAAAAATATTAAATTATATTTTAAAAATTAGAGGTGAAAATGGGAAAAAACTGAAAACTTATGGATGAGACTCAAGTTCCCTTTGATCAATCTCCTCCGCTCAGCCCTGGTCCTGTCTCTGCTGCGTTAGAAGGGGGCGCTATTTCAGATTGGTGAGTGTCCTTCCAGAACGTTTCTAGACAAATAAATAAGTTACATGCGTATGTTTTTAAACAATTATTTGAGGAACATTCATGGCTGAAAATGAGAGATCCCTGTCCTGGCTGGGCTGTACATTATTAATAAATAGGTTCTTTTTATATAGCAGGAATGAAAACCCACAACCCCCAGAGATGGACATCTACCAGCAAAAAGCCAGATGGATTTCTCCAGTAAAGTCCCTTGTATTTTCTACTTAAAATATTATTAAGCAGTAATCAAATATTTCTCACTCTGATTTCTCATCCCCTCTCCCACTGAGGGTCCTCTGCTTGGATCTTTCAGAGCCAGGAAGACTCTGCTTCTTCCCGGCAAGAGGCTGGCCTCTTTCTTTTATACCTGAGATGACTGACAGGTGTGACAGCTGATTTTAACCTTTCCTTTCTTATTTGGAGCATGCAGGTCACCTCTATCCCCTAAAGGAAATCTAACACAAGGCTGCAATAATTCTCCTTACACAGAGCCAGAAATAAAGCCTAACGACCAAATCACATATTGTTTCTCTCCACTCGCTAAAACACTATCTCTGGGATATGAAACAGCCCAAGTCTGGCAGTCCCACGTTCTCCTGTTGCTTTTTAAAGTCCATCTTTTTCCAGATAAAAAAAGGAATTGTTAATTGGCCTAATGTCTCGGCCTGCCAGGCAGAATTTTCCAAGGGCCCCGGCACACTTGTATTTTTGTTTTTTCCTAAATGATATACGGTATGTATACTTCTAGAATTTACTTTTTGCTTTTTAAATCCAGTGATGTCTTAGAGATAATTTCGTTTTATTTTTATTTACTTATGCATTTATTTCTTTATTTTTTTGAGACAGAGTCTCACTCTGTTGCCCGAGCTAGAGTGCAGTGGAGTGATCATAGCTCGCTGCAATCTCAAACTCCTGGGCTCAAGCGATCCTCCTGCCTCAGCTGGAGTAGCTGAGACTACAGGTGTGTGCCACCACCACCATGCCTGGCTAATTTTTTCTATGTTTAGTAGAGACGGGGTCTCGCTCTTGGTCAGGCTGATCTCTAACTCCTGATCTCAAACGATCCTCCCACCTCAACCACCCAGAGTACATTTTGTTTTATACGTAGGAAGCACTCATTTTGTTAAATAGAGAATGGATATACAGAGGGTTTTAGCCGTTCTCTATTCCTGACTGCTTAGGCTGTTCTCAACATTTCACTGTTGCAAATGGTGTCACATAAACATCTTATACTTCACTGTGCATGTGAGAGTGTGTTTCTAGAATAAATACTGGGCACTGGAATCACTGAGTCACAGGGTATGAACATTTTTCACTTTAATAGATACTGGTGAGTTGCCCTCCAAATCGGCTCTACCAATTCACACTCCCACCAGCAGTGAAATGAGAACACATATTTCCTCACATCCTGCCAACCCCATTGATACCAGTGAACCATTTTTGACAATCTAATTGGAGAAAATGCTGTCTTGTTTCCTTGTGCATCCTTCTGATTACTGGTGAGGCTGAACATCTTTCCATGATCATTAGTTGTTTGTATTTCCTCTTCTGTGGCTTATGTCTGTTTATCCTCTGTCGCCACCAGTGTTCTGAAGTCCACCTTTGGCTCTTCCCCACATTTCTGTCTTCCTGACCCAACCTGCAGGGCCTCTGCAATCACGAGGATCCCTTCAGATGTTTGCCATCTGCCCTGGGGCTGAGAAGAGCCTCTTGTAGCTGGGGAGGCCTCTCCTGCCCCTCCCTTACAAACCACAGGGGGCTTCAGCCAGCCAGGAGGGTGTATCTCTTACGTCACTTGTCACATGGCAGTTGGGACGTGAGTGATCCTGAGGCTTCTTCTGCCTCCCTAAGACTGCACCAACCTCCGACTCAGACTGAAGAGCTCCGTGGTGCATGTTGACTTCTTACTGACATAAAATGAATCATTTTAATCATTTAAATTTGAACAGTTCACTGGTTTTTAGTGTATGCACAAAGATGTGCAAATACCACCACTATCTAATTCCAGAACATTCCCATCTCCCCTAAAAGAAAGCTGTTATTCATTAGCAGTCACTCCCAATTTTCTCCTCCCCCATCCTCTGACATCTGCTGACCTATCTTCTGTCTCTATGGATTTGCCTATTTGTGACATTTCGTATGAATGGAATCATACAATATGGGACCATTTGTGTCTGGCTTCTTCACTTAGCATAATGTCTTCAAGAGCCATCTATGCTGTAGCATGTGCCAATACTTCTTTCCTTTTATGGCTGAATAATATTCCATTGTATGGATATATACCTCATTTTGTTCATCCATTCATCGGTTGATGGACATTTGGGTTATTTCCACTTTTTGGCTATTATGAATAATACTGCTACCAATATTCATGTATAAGTTTTTATTAGTATATGAATATATGTTTTGAATTCTCTTAGGTATATACCTACTAGTGGAGTTTCTGGGTTATATGATAACTCTGTGTTAAACCAGTTGAGAAACTAACAAATTGTTTTCCATAGCAGCTGCACCATTTTACATTCTACCAACAGTACATGAGGGTTCTAGTTTCTCTACATGCTTGCCAACACATGTAAATTTCTATTTTTAGAAAATTTATAGCTACCCTAGCTGGTGTGAAGTGATATCTCATTCTGGTTTTGGTTTGCATTTCCCTAAGACTAATGATGTTGAGCATCTTTTCATGTGCTTATTGGGCATTTGTGTATCTTCCGTGGAGAAATATCCATTCAAGTTCTTTGCTCATGTTTTACTTGGATTATTTGTCCCTTTTATTGTTGAGTTGCAAGAGTTTTTTGCATATTATGGATACTAGGCCCTTATCAGATATGGGTCTGTAAACATTTTCCCCCATTCTGTGAGTTGTTTTTTCACTTTCTTGATAGTATCCTTTGACGCATAAAAGTTTTAAATTTTGGTGAAGTCCAATCTATCTATTTTATCTTTTGTTTCTTGTGATTTTGGTATCATATTTAAGAAATCATTGCCTAATCTAAGGTTGTATAGATTTTCACTTATGTTTCCTTCTAAAAGTTTTATAGTTCTAACTCTTCCATTTAGTTCTTTGATCCATTTTGAGTTAATTTTTTATATGGTTTTAGGTAGGGGTCCAACTTCATTCTTTTGCTTGTGGGTATGATATGCAGTTGTCCCAGCACCACTTTTTTTTCTCTCTTTTTTTTTTTTAGACAGAGTCTCACTGTGTTGCTCAGGCTAGAGTGCCCTGGCATCAGCCTAGCTTACAGTAACCTCAAACTCCTGGGCTCAAGCAATCCTTCTGCCTCGGCCTCCCGAATAGCTGGAATAGAGTCATGCGCCACCATGCCTGGCTAATTTTTTCTATATATTTTTAGTTGTCCGATTAATTTCTTTCTATTTTTAGTAGAGACCGGGTCTTCCTCTTGCTCAGGCTGGTCTCGAACTCCTGAGCTCAAACAAGCTGCCCACCTCG